>JBCEWB010940346.1:17381-45593 GCA_039654565.1 Peronia peronii
CAAAATGTTCAAAATTTTTTTCAGGAAAAAGATTTATCAAACAACACAAAAAAATGGGTACATCTTCATTTCCTTGTTCAATTTCCTGTTAATATTTCAAACTGATCAGAGATGGGAAACTGAAAATCTAGATATAGCTGAACATGAACAAGAATCATTTCTGAAAACTGAATCCAAATGTGAATTGACATATTTCATAACTTTTTATGAGTACAAAATGATTTTTCTTGAGAGCAAATAAGTCTTTAGGGGATGAAGATCTGAGTGTGATGGCAGGCTAGTCCCACCTGTGACACCAATATTTAAACGAGGGCTCTAATACCAACAGGATAAAAAGATGTTAGGTGGATATCAACCCAGGGCATTGACCACATTGACCTTTGACCTATTCAATAACACTATACTCTTCCTGGAGACCTAGCTACTCGCATACCGTCACTATCACCCTCCACTGTGATGGCCGGGGCTGGAATGATGGACTTGGCTCTTGAAGACCTGGGACTCTTCTGGTTCAAGTCTCCTTGGATCTGCGGCATGTCTGGTACAATGGCATGAGGGATGGCTCCAGCCAAACTGGACAGCAGCAGCTCTGTGTTGACATGGGGCCTAAAAGAGTAGAAAAAATACATGTATATAAATTAACAAATGAATTCATATTATGGACATGACTTTGTAACAAATTGTTGCAGTTCTATGCAGTGCAAGAAGCTCTTCAATAATTCATTTTTTCTGTGCCTTCCATGAAATAATGTAACAACGCTGTGTCCAAAATTTCTGGCAACCATCCAAAGAAAAAAAAAAAAAAATTTATTGCTGGATGTCCTGGTGACTTGCACAGATCTTTCTCATCTATTTTGTCTCTACCAGAAGCTAATTCTTGCTAACTAAATGTCCTGCTATTCTGGTTAATATTATAAATGATAATGGAGCGATAATGGATTTCCAGATCTATTAGTGACTTGCTCTAGAGAACCATATCCTACTGTGAATAGTTATCTAAAATTGAAATAAGACTTCAACCAATGTTTTCCTCAAAAGGAGCTTTGAGGACATCTCAACATTTAAAAAAATTCAAATAAAATCAGACAGCATCTCTGCTGTTATAGAACAAGTTTCAAAATATATAGCTGATGGTAACGATTATGAACTGCACATGAAAGAAAACTAAAGAAATTCCCCGAAGTGCCACATTCAATGAGAAACTCCACTGACAGAGAGAGTAGTCTTTCAATGTCTGATCCAGAAGCTTCATCTTTTTCAACAATATTTCCAAGACTTTTTGACATTCGTACTTTTTAGTTTCACTAGTTATGGAGCTACTTTAAAATCAAAACTACTTGAAAGACTTGGAAAAAAAAAAAAAAAAGAAATGAAATTATTTCAAACATTTGATAAGAATTAAAAAAAAGGAGAAGATTAAAATATAATCAATACTGCCAGCACACAAGATCACCAAGCAAGGGCCATCAATCATGATTGTGCACAAAGGCATGCAAGATGACTACAGGAACTACAAAGTTTGAGTTAAATAAAAACAATCCAACTAAATTTAGGCTCAACATTGGAAACAAACTCCATCTCAACCTGAGAATGTGGGACATTTAAATTTTACACCAAAGAAAATAATGATACACAGAAGATAAAGTGAGAGATATTTTCTTTGAAAATTTGAGTTTCCATCATCATCATAACTGTAATAGCAATTTATATATGACAATAATGTGTATTTCTTAATTTCTTGCCCTGAAGAAGAAATCAAACAGATTTGAACATCTGCAATCTGATCAATGACTTCAATTTATTTAACCTTTGACTTTCCAATTCTCCAGACTGTTAAATTATTTGATTCTTCCAATGTGTTAAGCTAGTTACTTATACCTCAAAATTTAATATTTCTATAAAATAATACCACTAATAGAAATAGTTAACATTTATATATATCTAACGCTTACTCCCTCACATCACAGGCTTTGCGTACTTCACAGTCTATCTATGGTTTGAGCCTGAGACCATAAGACCAAACTTACCTTAGCAGCCACAATGGCCTACTGTGGTAAAATCATATGTATCTAATAATAACTTTATCAAATTGTCTCAGTTTGTTTCACTATCCCGAAAACAAATGACATAACTTTTTAAAAGCATATTCCAGTCAAAAGTAATCTTGAACTAAACAGTGAAAAAACAGCCTAACTAATTTATGAAGTACATTGAGCCATTCTGATCATCAGTTAAATAACTTCCTTTTTCCAGGCGCAAGCGATATAATATAAGCACTGTGAAAAAAGACAAAATAATTTTTTTTAATCTTGCTTTTTGAAACCTGCGTAACAGAAAATTCTGAAAAAATATTCGCCATGTTTTGAAAATATTTTTATTTTTCTTTTATCATCATGATATTTTTTTCATAATTTTTTTGTATCACATATTATTATTTAAAATTATAAGAAATAAAGTGATTTTCTTTTTCTTTCTTTTTTCCCATACTGCGTGAACTTGGCTGAAAAAATGGCTTTTTAATGTAAGTTGTCAACATGTTCACATCTACTTGTCAATATCTCATCTGGAGAACAACATGAACACTGATGCATCTAATAAACTGCCTATTTAATATTGTAACACAGGCAAATGAGATCACAATCTTGTGATAAGGGCAAATTCTGAAATGGCAGTCACACAAATAAGATTCTCCTAACCATGCATGTTAATAATATTGGCCATTCAAAACAGAGTATGTATACATAATAAATAAATGAAAATGGTATACCCAATATACCTAAACAGTAACAGAGTAACATAAAAAGAAACTTAAGGTTGCTGCAAGAAGTATTGTATTGTTATGGTCCTGGAACAGAGCAAGGGGCATTACTCTGGACAAAAATTTAAAACACTTTTTTTTCTCAAGAGTTGTCTAACCTGCTAGTAGAGAGAAAAAACTGTAAGTTGAAGAACATGCAAGATCATCTTCAGGACAAGTAATTTTGAAAACATCAAATAGTTCTTGAAAAGAGCACAAATTCATTGAATGTCAGGCTAGTCAGTCATACATGAAGGACCTTGACATGAAGAGAACATAAAATAACAAACCAAGAGTGCAAGAACAAGACCAAGTTGGCTGACATCAGCCTAGTATTCTGATATAGCAAACCACCTGAGGCTGCTGAAACGGACAGAAAACCAGAAAAGAAGAAGAAAACAGCCTGACAGATAAGAACTGAGTTGGCCACCTCTTAGAAAATGATATTTCTCCTTCTGTGCAATCTGGAAAGAATATTGCTCTTAAAAGGGCTGAAATAGTTTTATTTTCAATATTTTCAAATAGACAATGAAATCTGAGGAGTCTCCAAATGATGATTTCCAATGTTGTTTTCTGGAAACGTGTTTTTAGCTTCTCCCCCTTCTCTCCAAACAAAAATCAAATCAATGAAACCTTCTGTGAAATCATTTGTTACTAAATGCTGAGTCTTACAACTGATGTCAACATTCTGCTAAAAATGCTTCACCATTCAATGATTTCTACAAGCCATAAATTTGTCCATATATGTGCGTCAGGAATAAACTGATTAAAATCCCCTGGGAAATGCTTACTGACCTGAAAGGAAACAGTCACTCAGAGAAATGTGTCTCTTGTTAAACATCAAACATGGAATGTTGACTCTCCTAAATGGAATTTTGTCATCATGGAAAACAGTTCTCATCAAACAAATGCTCTATTTCAAATCTGACCAACAAACAGTATCGCCATCTGGTACAACCTTAGCAATTTAGAAAATAAACATGAGAATCCAATCTGAATTACATGGTATAACTAAATTTAAATCTCTCCACTGGGCATATCTCAGATGTCTGCACAGCTCTCAACTGCTGCAATGCGGAAGGCATTCTAACATTTTCAGAATTTCTCTAGATAAGAAAAATTCTAGTTGACTTCGAGTCATTACAGGACTTGGCATCCATAACATGTGAGAGGTGACACAATGAAATCAGGCATATGTCAAACTGAGGAGACAACCAGTTTTTTCAACAGTAGGTAAATTTTTAATGTATTTTTCTTTGTTTTGTTTTGGTTTGTTTTTTTTGGTTTGGTTTTGGACACAAACTCCTTCATCTCCATTTGAAAATGTAATTCACAGCTAAATTTGCTGAAAGACATTGTCAGCTGCAGCAGCAGGTTTCATCCATTGTCTTTAACTGCCAATATTTCAACTCCTGCTCAAGGTAGAACAAAGATATTTTCACCAGCAGGAAAGGAAATCAATATGCTTTAATGTGATACTTGTAACTGTATCTATGCATAAAAACTAACCAGTGCCTGATTTCATCATATCCCACTTCATCTCAATATCCATGCAATGATACTATTCCAGTTAATCACTTCAGTTTATAAGGAATGAGTGGAAATGCATGTAGCACTGGGTCATTTTTTTTTCTTTTTGGGGAGATCACTGCATCATTCGGCACTAGTTAGTATCACATCCCCTATTTTTTCACAATGCAAAGGTATTTTTGGTGATCTGATGACAATTTATGATGAAAGTGGATATTCCAGTTGGAAATATACCTCTTGCAAGGGTGACATGCTCTCATCCAATACTGAGACACTTTAACAATATACTTTTAGCTTGAAAATCCTCTTTCGAGAACACCACTTTTCAGTTTTTATATCTCTCATTAAGCCTAAAAGTGTCGATACAAAACTATTCCTGATCCATTATGTTTTTAATTCATGTCCTAGAAATGACTGATTAGACCTAAAAGCAATATCATACAATACTGTATGTCATTTTTCAAAAAGAATTCAACTGCTAAGTGTGTAATGAGTAAATCTTTGACTAGACTGACCTCGTCACAATGTGAGGTTTAAACATATTTTGCATGCAAAGTACCATGTTTGACACAATATAGCTGTAATCGTGCTGATGTGTCGCTAAACCCCAACACAAGCAAACAAACAAGCATACAAAGCAGTTTTCAGAGAATGAAATGATAAAGTATTTTATCTTCTAATACTATGGAAACTGAAATTTAGAGAGAGAAAGAGAATGGGATAGCCTTGTGCCCAGCCCTATAATTTTCCTTTGCAAGGCAAAACAGGTGTTGGACAAGTAGTGCAAAGAGGAATAAAAAATTGCTTTTGCACCCTTTGCTTGAAACACACACTATGAACAAATTTTAAAAGACTATGATATAAAGAGAATGTTTTCTTCTTAACGTTATAATTTTATGCAATTTTTTATTGATCAGTCATTCAAATGACATGAAATAAAGGGTTTTCTCCCTCTTTACACTGCTTGCTCAACACCTTTTTGTCTGGTAAAGGGAAGTCATAGGGCTGGGAACAATGATCTCCCACTCAAAGGCGATGAAAAATGAGTTTTTGCCAAAGTACATTATAACAGATCCTTTGTCAAGGTCAGTCCTTGTTCACCTGATCAGTTTTCTTTGAAATTGATGAATATGACACTGCCTTTTACCAGTGTCATATACATCAATTAACTCCTCTCACTTGGGAAGAAATATGAACATACAAGTTTATGTGAACTATTCAAACTTGTGAACAAAAATGAATAATGGTTTACTGAAGCAACATCAAAGGGAGCTGAACTGACTTAAGAACTGAGGCCAAAAATCTACAAGTATATAATACTATTGTTCTGTAATGATGACTCAGTAACCTGGGTTTCAGGTCTAACTTTTTCATTTGCAGACAAAATTTGTCCTTTCCTTGGAGTCTCCGACGCCAGCTGCGAAAACAGATTAGAAAGATTGGAAACAGTGACAAGTAATGAGCAAATTAATACCCATAAAAATATGACATAATATGTCATCAAGTCATTTCTTTTTAACCCTTTCATGACCAGAGGTCAATTCGCATTTCATCACACACTGATTTCAACATAGCAAGTTTCCTGTAATTAATATTTTAAAGAGAATGTATGGTAAACAGAGCTTGTCACCATGATCCTGTCAGCTGCAAAGGCTTGACCCCCTCTGATCATCAGCTTCTCGGTATTTCTACTGCATATGGAAAAATGCATTCATCATACAGGTCACAGAGCAACTAAACGCACAGAAAGTCTGCAAAATCAAGCTTTCTGGCACAGAGGAGTTAAACACAATTCCTCTGAGCACTAACTACTGAGAAGACAGGTCAAGATAAAGAAAGACAGAGCATAAAACAGAATCAAAATAACAAACATTTTTCAAACTGACTGTTGTAATGGGAAATAAAGGAATTATAAGTAGCTTCTTCATGGATGCATGAAGATATTCCTCGAAGATACCTAAAGGAGTGATGAAAAGATTTCACAACAAAAATACATGGCTGTGACAAAATTCTGTTATTAATGTCCGATAACTAATATCTCATACAGTTAATAAAAAGGGATAAGGAACACCACTTTCCATTCATATAACTCAGTGATAGATTGGGAGGAGTTTTCCCTCTAATCTCCAGGTCATTAAAAATATAAAAAAAAATTTTCAAAAAAGCAGAAAAAAAAAAGCAAAATCCAAAAGAAAACACAACAAAACAAATGCCCACAAAAAAGATTTTTTAAAAAAGATAAATAACAGGTGAAACAAAAAAATTGTTATTCAGTTGCATTTCATTATCATTTTCCTTTTAGTTCACACTTCATGACCTACTTACTCTACTGTGAAAACAAAACCACATGCTGATGAATGCCACATTCAACTTGAACACCTTCTTTTAAATGTTCTAACATTTTCTGAAGATGTGAACGATTTTATGCTTGTTTTTTTCCTCCCTTTTTTTTTTTCTTTACACAATATAAATTGTGATTTTTATATTTTCATGTTATATAGATTCTGGTTCCCTATTTTCATTTCTTGTTATCAGTTACACAATTGCTAGAATTTTCTGATTTTTATGTCAATATTGCCATAAACTGAAGACAATAGCTTTACAGTTAAAATTAGGGGAAAGATTCAGAGACACAGCTTTTAATATTTCTTACAGGATTTGTGCTAGCAGCCAACACCCCAACAGTAAATGTTATGAAGAATAGGTTGTTAACCCTTCTCAGGACAATCTTTTGACAATTTTTTACCATTACAATATATTATTCATGCCAGTTAATACTCATTCACCCAACACAACTGGGAACAATGAGAGGAAAAGGGATCAAAACTGTTACACAATAAACTTACCCAAGAACACTTAGCGCTTCCATGCAAGTCTTTTTTCTGTTAATTTTACAACAATACAGACTAGATTTAATATTAATTTTCATATAATTACAGCAAAATCAATCAATATTTCCCCCTCCTACTGCATTCTGATGTGAGTAACTAAATTTGATTATCATCTTAGCTTATGATGAGTAAATGCAATTTTATTATTTGATCTAACAATCAGACTGTTTTTCAAAAAGAGCTGTCTGATCACTGGCTACCTCCTGGTCCTATCTTTTTTTAAATCAAATTCTTTTTTTTTTCCTTTGTTAATTTAAGCGTAATAATATGACAAAAAAAGGAGGGCACAGGATCCTTGTAATGAAGATCTGTTCTCTAAATCCAACCCAATTTATTTTGACAAGTATAATAATATATATGTCATGCTCAGTCCAATATTTTCTACAATTTTCTGAAGAGATACTCCTACACTCAAATGAAAGCTTAGAACTCAGAGTTGAAATTTTTCAGTTCTTCAAATTTAGGAAAAAATACTGGTTTTCTTTTTCCCTAAGATGATAGGGCAAACTGGCATGCAGGTGGAGCGAACATACCCCAGTGCACGCACGACACCTTCTGCACTAGAGACACTGCTTGTCTCACTGGGCTCACCACTGCTCTCCAAATAAGCTCTGATTTTGGCAGATAAGCAGACAAGATTAGACATAATATTTGAAATTAAGTGATCACTAGAACTATACTTGGGTCACTGTATTCTGAAATGTCATATGTTCTTCTAATTCATACAAAAATTTCTTCAAGTTTTCACAGTAATTATGATTTCATATCATCCTTGAACTAAGTTCAAGGCTGTAATTTGATATTGTATTGCATACTCTTGTTCACATTTTCTAAGCCAGTGTCACATCTGAATCCATACATGATGAATTTATTCGTGTCATTCTTAATTTTTTTTTCATCTAATCTCTTTTTATTTGGAAAGCAAGTTTTAATGACGTTATATTTCTGTTTTCTGCCTGAAGATATCAGTTTTCCAGGTATTATGTTCAAGACATTTTCTGGGTATAACCAGTTTCAAGCCTTCATCTGCATTTTTTCCCATTTCTTTATTTCCCTTTATTGTTTGTGTTATCAAAACTAACTGCGAATATCACAGCGGTAAAAGATATGGAGGGAGCTGGTTGTCAGGTCGATAATTACACCGAAACGATCCACCATACTATGTCATTCTACTGTGAACTAATTTTCATTAGCATTTAAAAAGAAGACCTGTTGATTTATATCCAGAAGTGAAAAGCTGGTACATGTAACTACAACATAATATTGTTGAGGCTACCTCCAGGTGCAGCTTTTACCTTTGTATATGAAAAACACACAAGGCAACTTGCTGGAAGAGAGATCAGATAAAAAAAATATACACTAAGGTGTTCCCAACCAAAAACTGTTCAGAGAAATGAATGGGTACTCAAAGACACCTTTTCATCATCTTCAAGGAAAACCGTTGTGTATTATGACTGTGCTGTGCAATTGAGGACCAAACACATAATAATAATCAACTTATAAGGAACAATAACAACATATATATGAGATACTACACGATGAAATCAGGCACTCGTCAATGAATGAATTTTTTAAGGCATTTTTTTGTTCTTCACAGAACCCTTCTATATCAATCTAAAAATGCATTTCAGAGTTTAATATTTGCTGAAACAGATTGAGTAAAAGCCCAAAAATTATAAGTTAGTGGGATGGCCTGACAACGATTGATAAGGATTAACAAAAATCATCCACCATTCTCTCACTAACTTTAGTTGCAGGAACAGGTCACCCCCATCGTCTTTGATTGCCAATATCTCCACTTCTACTTAGGGTAGAGAAAAAATCTTTTCACACACAGAAAGGGAAATGAATAATCTTAACAGTGATACCAATAACTCCATGTGCTCAAAATTTGACGAGCACCTGATTTCATCGTGTCACGTCTCATATATTAAATTGAAGCAGCTAAAACAAAAAGTACCTAAATCATATTTCACCCATTCTGAGCCCAGGTCAAGAGAGTACAAATGAAAAAAAAAACAAAAAAATAATAATAATAATTGAGAGATAAGCAGTCAAAATTTCAGGTGCAAAATCCAAACACCACAAAATGTAAAAATGGGGTAACGAGGAAAGCATGTGACTTCAGAAAAAAATAAAGAAATAAATAAATTTAAAAATATTAATAAATTCTCACCCTTGGAGGTGCATACTTTCCATTCCAAGGTCATGACTTGGTCAGTCAATGAGAGGCAATGAGAGTAACATTCAGCAATGGCAAAGTAATATGTGTACAACAACAAAAGTGATATGAGTGATCTGTTACACATTTCTTTGTGATTTCTCTCATCCACTGATTTCAACATCCGGGTTGACTACAAACATCTTAAAATCTATTCACACAACTATCTCATCAGAAATAATAGAAGTCTTCACTGTTGGAGAAACTATAAGGGGCATGATGTAAAGTGGTTGTAGACTAGAAAATTCTGCACTGCGGATACTAGATCTAGATGACATCACCATTGGGTAAAATGTAAACAATATGAGATTGCTCACTGTAGGAGCTGGAGACTAGTCTCAGCCATTCTGTCAATGACTAGTGGTCACTGATTCAGGAAGTCTAGTGACTGACATCAATAGACAATTCCAGCACTACCAACAACAGCATTATCGACAGCATATGTGCAAGTCCAGGTAAAAGATACCTGAAAATTACTACCCTAGATATATGAACAAGCTAGCTGAGACTTGATCAATTTCCACTAACATCACTAGCAACAATATCTGTACAAATCACAGGTAAAAACATCTCCATATCCTTGCCTCAGATGTATGGTTTTTACAGTGGCTGAGGTTTAGTGTTCGATTACAATAACACCACCAGTAATAACAATATATATAATATCACCTGCAAAATACACAGATTAAAAAAAAAAAACATCACCAACTCCTTGCTTTACGTGTATGTACATAACTGATACAGCGGATGAGATCTCCATATGGCATCTTCTAAAACAAGAGCAAAACCAACAACAACATCTAACATGAACAATGCTGATGACACTAATCACAAGTAAAAAGATTCCAACTTCTTGCCCAGACGTATGACTGTTGCTCTTGCAACCTGCCGAAATCTAGGGCATTTCCTACGACAAAAATAACAACAACAACAGTAACAACATAAACAACAACAATGCTTGTACAAATCACAGGTGATCACGGTGTGATTACTTACAGTTCAGGGACTTCCCCAGGGGTCTGAGCTCCACTCAGTTTGAGGTAGTTGTAGTGCTCTCTGCAAAAGAAAATATAAATTACTGGACTATACACATATATCTCTCGGAATACCATATATTTTACAAAATTTTCAGGACTAGAACAATGTTTAACCTTGTACATGGATGGGTGAAAGTGAATGGAATTGTAACTGCTGAAAGGGACTGCAAAAAAAAAAGAGAGGCAATGAATGACTGACTGATTAGAGTTATATCACTGATAAACAGAGAGGCCTTTGCAAAGATTTCTAAAAAGGAGTAAGTCCTAATGGGGTGGGGGGATCAATTTGAACCACTGATTTTTCACAAAAGTGTAACATTTTAGAGCAGCGGCCAACGTGGAAAGCCACTAAATAGTGGAAGAATGGCATCTCTAGATAAAGAAAGCAAATTATCATTAACTGCTCTATCTGCATTTAAAAAGCATCCACGACATTGATCACATTTATTTTCTTTAGCTCTGACTTTGTAGCTTTTCAAAATTGACTATGAAATATATCAACACTGTGCGTTAAAGAGACTGAGGGTACAGCTGGAATGACCAGATTTCTATAACAACATCTACTAGTCTTATACATCATATATGCACATGGCCTGCGGTCTTGGTTTATGGTACTTTTCTGTGACACACTTCGTTTGCGAAAAAATAGTGAATCCCTTCGTTCAATGTATCATCAACACAAAAAAATGACATGGTTTGTCCAAACATTTTGCTCCAAACATCAAACAAGTCAAGAAAAAGTGGTTGGTAAAGACTGAAAATCAGACATGAGGGTAGACCAGATACTATTAGTAAAAATAAATTTAATGCTCTTCTGGTACTGTAGAACCGAAAAAAAAAAAAAAAAAAAACTAATTGACATTTGCAGCTTACACCATCAAGCTTTTCATTAAATAATAGTCACGAAAACAAAGATGACAATTTATTAAACATATGTCCACACAAAGCTCATTTAATGACATAGTACAAAATAAAACCCTTTATAATGTTCAAACATAACTTTGTCTTTGTTATGGTCATAGTCGGGTTGGTTCTTACTTCAATAGCAGATTCTCATAGAAGATCCTTAGATTCGAATCTCTCGGGTCTGGTTCCACTTGTAGTAAGGGCTTGAGATATTTCGCATCCAGAAACTCCAGTTTCTCCTGGTGAAAGCAACAGAAACTTTGGGCTGAAAAAAGTCCGCATGGCCATTTCACTATATTCCAAGTCCATTTAGTGAGTTATAAATTATGATGCTTGCCATAATCATCATTATTCAAGTAACTCTTTTATAACAAACATTATTTCACTTCACTAATTTAATGCCACTTTGCAAGCCAAAATCCACATCTGCCCTATCATGGTTTTGACTTTGTGTGAAACGGCTTTTGTTCATTTTCTTCAACAGGTGAAACTGACTGTTTCAGTGGAGTGCCTGTGATGAGGTGCAATGGTACTGGTGGAACCTCTTAAAGTTTTAAAAACTGCATTTGGTTCCAAGTGGTAAGATCAAGTGCTGGTAAAATAAGTGTAATAATACAGGTAAAACATATCATGCCACTGCTATAAGCTCAAAGCATGTATGTCATATTTCACTGACTTGATAGGACATAAGCAAAAACTTCTGTGGTCATCTTTTACAAGATCAGACACTGATCTGCCTTCTCTCTCTCTCTCTCTCTCTTTCTCTCTGTGTATGTGTCTGCCCATATGCATGCATGAATGTATATCTGCCTGCTTATAGTTAAAAGAGATTAAATAAATATTTGAAAAGATAGAGATATACATTTGGCCGATGAGTCAAACTTTTTAAAAAATTACAAGTCTATGTTGATATACTTACCCTCAAATGGTTGCGTCCGTGATCCCCGATAATGTCTTCAATACCAGCCATCAAATGATCTGTCACCTGGCCACACATGAATAGTAACGGAACTGTAGAGCTCACACAAATATTGTTATCACCACTGGCATTCTTGTCTGTGAGAGTACTACAGGCAACACAATTGTGTGGGTTCACATACACAAGGCTGGGGAATTGTGGACCCCTCTTCCCCTTTAAATCATGTATGCTTTATACGATAGGACAAGATGAGGTGAGGCAAGACAAAAGCAAGACGCTCGACAAAGTTGGATCAGATCAGACAAGGAACGACAAATTTTATATCCTCAATACAAAATTCCTCACACATACACAATGATAAAATCTTCACAATGGAAAAAAAACATAGCAGCATAAAGTCTTGGACTCGAAACACCTATTAAAATATGCAGCTTGCTAATATCAAAGTAAAATCTACACATATAATACACACAATACGTCTGTAGGCAATATTGATAGATGACAATCACATTTTACAGCTTGTCGCCTCAGTTCACATTTGTTGTACGTCCTTTTTTCATAATTCTGAGAAATTGTGCTTTGTAGTTTTCATTCTATTTGTAATATAGAGGACCCACAACAAACGTAAGCATAAAGTGTGGCCTGTAAATTCCAGGTACATTCTTAATCAAAATCAAGGAACACAGTACATGTGGAGCATAATCTATCGATACACTAAACGCTAATTTTCTAGAAAGTGGAGATACAACAATTGTGACCTGAGATAATGAGCTGGTAGCTCAGACATGAAATAATGTAAAAGTAAGAAATCTTTATGACAATTACATGGCTCTGAATAAAAACCTTGTCTTATGTGAGAGTTCACTTTTTCATACATTATATGGCATTTCTCTGGTGTCATATCATGGCATGATTTTTAACACTTTTCACTAACTAAGAAAAACTGTTTATGGTACAAGTCATCTACTGAGTTTTGCCATTATTACTCCATGAATTAATACACAAAACTATCAGCATCTGCCTTTTTTAGTGACATTATCTTATAGCTTTCATCTTTCAGGAATGCCTTGTGACATCAGCTGCATTATGGCAGAAATCTGACTATGCTATTGTCGTAGAATAGTATTAATATGTAGGAGTAGAAAACCATGGTTTTATGACAATGAACCATTATTTTTAGCCAGCTAGGTTACTTCCCTTTGCCAAGTACAAGGGGTATAAAAAAAAGCATTGTGAAAGGAAACAAAAATCACTTAAAACTTCTGTTTTTTGAAAGATGTGAAGCAAACAAGCTATGTAGAAATACTACGATAAGAAAAAAATATTTTCATCACATGCTGAGCATATCAGAATTTTCTGTTACAGGTGTTTCAAATAACATAATAAAAAGTGATTTTTTTCCTCCTTTCAATGCCTGTCTTATACCGCTTGTACTTGGCGAAGGTAGGTAATCTGGCCAGCTGTCAAAATGGCCCATCAGGTGACTCTGATAAGAGAACTCTGTCTTACATGTGTGTTGAGTTCCTTGTACATTGTACGACATTTCTCTGGCGCTAGGCTGATTTGTAGCAAATTCACGAGTGGCTTGATGGTGATACCCTGTGGTGAAATTGAAAATGATAAATTATTTCATTTATGTGTTACAACAGACCACCACCATCATCATCATCATCATTTGTGACAAATTTAATATCATTGAGATGTCACACAAGACAGTTGTCCAGGATCTCAATTGCTTCCTGTCTTCTGTCGTTCCTGATAATGTGATGACAGTCTGGTCAGTCCGTTATAAGATAAGCTTTGTGTGAAAACATATCTGACAAGATATCACTATCTTCAATTGTCATTTTATAGAAAAGTCTTGAACTGAGACCACAACCCAACAGTTAACCCAATACATAATTATTTGAGATGCGACACGATGAAATCAGGCTCTCATCAAATTTTGAATATATGGAGTTATTGGTATCCTGTGAAGATTATTTATTTCTCTTTCTGCGTGTAAAAAAATCTTTTGTCCAACCTCAAGCAGAAGTCAAGATATTGGGAATTAAAGACAGTGGGGATGACCTGTTGCTGTGGCTGAAATTAGTCAGGAAATGGCCGATCACCTTTGTTAATCCTTATTAACTTTTATTATTCCATGCCTCCTAATTACGATTTTGGGGCTTTTACTCAATCTATTTCAGCAAATTCAACTCTGAAATGCATTTTTAGATTGATACAGAAGGTTTCTGTAAAAAAAAAAAAAAAGCATAAAAAATTCATTCACTGTTGAAAAACGTGCAATTTCGCCGGTCGCCTCAGTCTGATGAGCACCTGATTTCATCCTGTCCTGTCTCATATAAACAATCTACAAACTGAAATTGATGAAAATATCTTAAGTGCCCAATTTTTCAAACCTAATTAATTCTCCTTCATCTAGGTACGGTCCTTACCATTCACTGATTATTGATAGCATAAGAATTAATACTACGATTATATTTACAAACAACATCAAATCTGTAAAACAATACAGGAACTTCACATTTTCAAATCCCAAACTCATGGCAAACACATTTTAACAAAATCTTTAGGCCAGGAACAATATGTAATTAGAGAAATAAGGAATATGAAAGAAGAATAAAAGTATTACCAAAAATTTTGCTTTAACCCCTTCACTGCCGCTATAGTTGAATCCCTGTGTGCCGGAGAGAATTTAGCTAATTTGAGGTAGGGAGATAGATGCGTTTATAGCTCCATTATTTATGTAAGTAAAGCAATGCAAATTTGCAATAGTAATTCTGACATATTTTCCTAATATAAAATGCACTGAGATTGTGTCCATGATGGTTATGGGGTCACTGGAGGTGGGTCAGATTCCAAAAATTGGTTAGTAAAAAAACAGAATAAAATTCCTTAAAAAAACAAAACACCGAACAAAATTTGCCACGAATGGACGTCACTTCACAGGAAATACTCAAGGAAGATCACCCTAGTAATGCCTAACCCTTTTATTGAGTTTAATACCTTTGACCGTACACAAAAACATGACGTGTCACAGTCCTGAGAATTTCTCGGGGTATAGGCACACAGGACTATCGGGAAGATCCGATAAATTCTTGGGGTAAGGCACTGAAGGGGTTAAATCTTAAGTTCTTGAAAACTAGAGACTGATGTATGCAAAGAATATTTCTGTAAAACTGAATGGAAACTTGCTCAGGTTGAGGCAAAAAAAAAAAAAGGTAGGGCCAACAGATAGGAAGGTATGTCAGTTGGTAGGTCAGTAGGTAGATAGGTAGGTGGCTAGTAGGTAAGTAGATGTATAGGTAGGTAAGTAGGTAGGCAGGCAACTAGGTAGGTAGGCAGGCAACTAGGTAGATAGGTAGGTAGGTAGGCTGGGTGGTTGGTTGGTTGGTTGGTAGGTAGGCAGATAGGTAGTAAGTGGCCAGATAAGTGAATAGGTAGACAGACAGACTGATAAGTACACAGATTAACAGAGAGAAAGACAGACCAGCAGACAGACAGACAAGACAGACAGACAAGACAAGACAGATAGGTAAATATTTACGTACAACATTGACCAGTTGCCCATACCTGCACAAAGACGGTAAACACAATGACAGCCAAGGTAGTGGTGACAAACATATTCTTGGTAGGCAGCTGGTTTGGATCTAAGAGAGCCACCAGCGAGAAACAGACAGCTCCTCTCAATCCACCGTATGCCTGTGGGGTGACAAGTTCAGCCACATAACAATAACATGACTTCAATGCCACTGTAATAAAGCAGAATTAATGAGTTCCTAACTAGATTTCTCTTGAATATCTAACATAAGGCAGCTATCAATGTCAGTATTGGGATATAATGTAAAAGATAAATTTTATATAATTTGTTAATATATAAAGGTTAAATAAGCTAAATAGCCTTCCAGTTTCTTCTGAATATACATAAAATCTTGATCAATTTTAAACTACAACTAACTTGCAAAAGTAAAAGATAGGCCATAATCATGCCATTTACTATCATGACAACCCATTCACTTATAACAGTGTCATGTAAATCTAATTTTAAATTTACCAGCAATCATAACATTTTCAATTTTCAATGCATATGATCATGACTGCAAATGCAATCTGGACTATAGATCTAATTGTCATTTCACATACAATCACAGCATCTACCATTGTGATGATAGAACAATGACAACAGATGCAATTTTGACAACACATTCAATTGTGATTTCATACACAATCATAACATTTACCACTGTGATAGCACATAAAATTATGACAACAGATATGCATCCATCACAACACATCCAACTGTCAAACCACATACATACATAACACTTAGAGTATGACAACACATACATTCACAGTAACACTACATAATCATGCAACAAATCCAATTGGCCAATCACATACAGTCATAAAACTGACCTTTATCATAGCACATACAATTCTGCTAGCAATACAATCATATGGATTACAATCATGAACTCCTCCTGCAGACCAATCACAATCATAGCACTGACCATTATCATAACACATACAGTCCTGTTCGCAATACAATCAAGTGAAAGAACTTACAATCATGAACTGCTCCTGCAGACCAATCTTTCTGACTCGGTAGATATCCAGCCAGTTGATGACGAAGGACATGCTAAAAATAACTGAAGACAGGAAGAGACAAATGAATTCGGATAGTTGAATGTCTCCTAGTCATAGTCTCAGTGTGTCTTATCTATATGACTGAGAGGTAAATTGTGTTGTCAATTTACATTGTCAGTCTATCCACTTGATAAATTTGACTTTTAGTGTGGCAAATAAATTTACCTGGCGGATAAATTTGTCTTTCACTTTGTCCTGATAACCTAGCATATTGGAAAATTTGATATTCAGCCTCTCTTTCAAATGCATCTGACAGATAAATTTAACTTTCATTATGTCTTTATAATCTGTCCGACAGAAAATTTGACTTTTACTGCACATGATTAATCTTTTGGACGGGTAAATTTTACCTCGATATTGTTTTGATAATTGATCTGATAAGTAAATTTGACTTTCTATATTTATTAATCAGTCTCTTGACAGGTCAACTTCAGTGTCTTGATTGATCTATCCGGTAGGTAAATTTAACATCTTATTAAATTGCATGACAGATAAATTTGACTTTCAACATGAACACTTCCTAACAGCAGGTAAACTCCCACTGTGTTCATATGTATATCAGGTAAATTTGACTTTCACTGTGTTCATGTGTCTGACAGGTAAATTTTACTCTCACTGTGTTCATACATCTGACAGGTAAATTTGACTCTCACAGTGTTCATGTGTCTAACAGGTAAATTTGACTCTCACTGTGTTCATATGTCTGACAAGTAAATTTGATTCTGTGTTCATATGTCTGACAAGTAAATTTGACTCTCACTGTGTTGATGTGTCTGACAGGTAAATCTGACTCTCATTGTGTTTATGTGTCTCGTGGTAAATTTGACTTTCACTGTGTTCATATGTCTGACAAGTAAATTTGATTCTGTGTTCATATGTCTGATAGGTAAATTTGACTCTCACTGTGTTAATATGCCTCACTGGTAAATTTAACTTTCCCTATGCTAATGTGTCTCACAGGTAAATTTGACCGTGATTTTGTCATTTACTCTAACAAAATCACAATGCATACTCACTGATGAATCTGTAGATGAGGCAGAAGAAGATGGTCCACAATGTGAAGCCTGTGTGCCAGTGATGACGGTCCGTCACCATAGACAATCCAAGGAACATGAAGATGATGATTTCATTGGCTGAGCTGCAAGGGATAACAAGGGAATATTGATTTAAACTCAATATAAATACAATTACAGCGGAGGAGGGATATCTGCCTCAAAAAGGAGGGAAAATCAGGGAAAAAGAGGGAAATTTATCGACCCATAGTTCCTATCTAGAATTACTATGTATTACATAACAAACCAATAAAAATCCAAATGTAAACTTAAGGTTTCATTTGATATAAATATTACACATTAAATTAGACCTGCATTTCTTACATTCTTTGTAGACTCATAACATGATGAACAGTTTTACTTTAATTCAAGTATAGATCTAGTGCATTTTGCACTATTCACAAAAGTTTAGAATATTCATTGCACAAATTTCTATTCTTTTGTCAATGTGCCGTCCTCTTACATTTCTGAAGGAGAAGGTGCGCTACCACTTCACTGTAGGGTGGGAAGGGGAGTACGTGGTAGGTTCACGGTCAGCCCGCCACCCAACATCCCCGCTTTCCCTTTGATCCAATGCTCCGACCGCTGACCGGCGTTTCACATCTATCTGCTTCTGCATGTAACAATTAGTAATACTGAACAACGGATTCTTGATGGTTCTGATTGCCCGTGGGAAAGTACAGGACAGTGCCGGTGGGTTCACACAGTTGGCGGGACTGAGTGCGAGTGGAGGATGGCAGTGGATGGAAAGGGGAAAACTGACTGGACTACAAATGATTCATGGCAGTGAAGTGGTTATAGTCTGGCAGTGATAGTGATAGCTACCACAAAAAAAAGTAGGCATAATAGCCATTTCATAGCCTGTGAGTGAGACAACCTCTGTCCCGAGTGCTGGCTGAGATATTCGAATAGAATGACAGGCCGGTCAAATTTCACACCAAAATTATGTCGGAATCGCCGAGACTGGATTATTTTTTTTTTTTAAATGTAAAGTAAGCAGACAAGATCAATAGTCTTACATGATGATGCACATTATGGGCAGCCCGTCGTCTTCTGTCTGATGACATACGCATAAAGATATGTATTCGTAAGCTAAACAGATCGTCGGCATCTGACCAGACTTTTGAGTGAAAGATCCGAGGATGAATCGACATCGTTTAGATCTACATCATGGTCAGCAACAAGCGGACTGAAAGCGAAAACATAAAATGAGGGGTAGGATCCAACACCATGGTTAATTAAAGACTTAGGTTCAAAAGGGAACTACACGAGTGATGATCAGATCATGAATGACTGGCGCACGTGAACGACCACTTAGCATGAGGGCGGGACAGGTGGGGTGTAACACATAACACTACATGTCCAGACTGGGCTACATCATCTACTGTTGGCCTCCAGACACAGGCCTTGGCAACGGCGTCAGGCAGGACCACTGGCCATAGCAACAAACGGGAGAACACAGTTTTCTTGCTGGACTGTCAGTGAAAACTATTCTCCAGCCACATTCAGAATGCCAAGGCATGAAATGCGGAAAAACTAGTATAAAGTATCCGAATTCGTCCGAATGTGGGAATTTTTATTCATGGCACAGGATGGCGGGATACTGAGCTGAAATGCAGGATGATCCCGTGTAAGGCGGGAAGGTAGGCAGGTCTGCAATTATGTAATTTTTTTGTTCCTTTCCTTTTTTCTTTTTAATTCTGTTTCTCACTCAAAACTTTTAAAAACTGTTTTGCAATTTCCCACCTGTCTATCTGCTTTGTTTCCTCTTTTCTCGATTTAATCTTCTGCAAACTGTTTTGCACAAATTTTCTTTTTTGTCCATTTGGTTTTTTTTTTCGTTTTCTACACCAAAACACTTGATGCTGTTCTGAAATTTTCTTTCCTGACTTTGTCTTCTTTTCTCTTCTTTCAAGTCCAAACATCTAAAAATGTTGTTGAGATATTTTTGTTTCGTTTTTGTTCTTTTTTGGTCTATTAAGGCTGAGATACAGTTAACAAGATACAATATCCAATCTTGGGGAAAAATTTAAGTCTCTATGAGGTGTGGCTACCTGATAACTTTGGTGAAGTACTTGATGGTGGTGCGCGACTTGTCGCTGATGTTGTTGAAGGCGTACTGCATTTGTGTCAGACCACAGCCAATGATGCTGTCAAAGACAGAGAAAAAAAACAGATGAAGATACACGTGTGACATTTACCACACTGTCCATGGGAGACTGCAACAGGTAGGTTTTTATTGAGTGTGATAGAGTGTCATTTGTGACATACGCAATTCATTATCAGAGTATGGTGTAAACAATGAAATACAAACAGATGTGTTTCAGTCTCTTGGTGCTAACATGATGGTATTGAAAGCATCACTGTTTACCCTAGAAGCATCAAGGACCTGATCTGCTCAAACAATCACTCCCTGTACTTTGCATATAGACATTTTGTATATAAAGTAATATACACAGATCAATAAGAGGATACTTGTCTCATCTTATCATAAAACAGTCTAAACTGCCAATTCTTGAACATGAACAAATGATCATTACGGACAGAATCAGTCAGCAGCGGTTTCATGGGACACTCTTACGGTGAACATTTTGAGTTGTCACATGACAGGAGACACTCTGCTCCTATATTTATATTATGTAAAAAAGACAAAAGTTGTGACTACTTTACCTGATAATCCCTGAAAACTCAAACAGCTCAGCCATCAAAAATCCAAAGTAAGCCATGGTGAAGATGATGATGGGTTGGGCCACTGAAGAATAACAAATGATAATTGTAATAAGTGGGGGTTTCATAATTGCTGTTGTTATTTTGAATCATACTGTTGTTTTGGCAAGGAGGTAGGGATAAAGAGAGATCTATAAGATAAATAAACCCTTTAACTATCGTATTCTTACACAGATAAACAATAAAAAGAAGGGTAATCTCTTTCTTTCAACATTACTGTCATTGGGAATTCTAAAACAGCAAATATTATACAATATAATGTAAATTAGACGAGATAAAACAAAACTGCATACACTAAGAGGTGAAATAATTTGTCTGTTATGTTGAAAAATTCTTCTAACTTAACCTTAAAGCCACAGCTGCGGAAGATCTAAGCTACCATTTTTTGTTCATGTGATCTTGTTGTGCAAAATTTCTGGAGAGCAAACGTTGCATTATATAGAAGATACCTCGAGTCTTTTTATTGGGACAATCAATCTCACATGATGATTAACTCTATGAGTATCAATGGGCCCATTTCTTTATAGATTCAATCATTATTTTTTTTTTCATTTGAACTGGTTTCCAAAAAGTATCAAAATGGTCACAAAAGGGTCTCGTCCCATTTTGCCCCTTTGGCCTCTGCCACTACTCCCTGTGATATGGCCAAATCAATTTAACTTGTGCGTCCTGACAGTGGCCAAGAGATCTTCAAATTCTCCAATATTTAAAACTATGGAAGAAGGGGGTAGACAATACTGAGGAACAGGACTATTCTAGGCATTTTCAAGATTGGAAACTGAGTATTTCTGACAGACACCAGCATCCAGGCATTTAATTTGTGACTACAGCGTATACGAGATAACCTCCACCAGGAGGTTAAAAGACGTATATAGAACGTAACATACAGCATATACCACACATCACAAACAGATTAAGGAAATAAGCAAAGCAACAAAAATCATGCCATGTATAAGATAAAATATCTTTGAAAAAACTCTTGCCCTCCTGTAATTTCAAACGACACTACAAAAGATAAACACAGGACCGATCTAAGAACTTTCTACAATACTAATACTATCATATTATTCCACAAGATTCTAAACTGACTGGTAAGTTCTGGAAAACACAGGCTATTTTGGCTGGAAGAAGTCTCAAAGCCTAGTCTAGTTGACAGAAGGAAAGTTCAGATCTCATAGTTATGTACAAAAAGACAGGGGAAAGTAGTCGTTCTGCCATCACTGCATGAAATCCCCACCACAAATACAATCCCGGGAAAAAAAAAAAAAAGAAAATGTGTGTGTTTCAAGATGGCATACCTTCTTGTAAACTGAAACAATTGCAATAATGTTGTGTCTATACAGTTCACATGCTGTGTGCATTGTACCCATCAAGAAAAAACAATTCACTGGTTTTCCTTTGGTTAGTTTGCAATGGGAATAAATTAACTGAAAACCACACATACTTTCTTGTTTTTGTAAGTATATGTCTGATCAGGAGGGATATAAACAAAAATGTGCATTCCTCAGAGGAAGACACATAAATTGCTGTCATTCCAACTTTTTTGTTATAAAGAGTTAAAAAAAAAAAAAAAGAAAGAAAGAAAAGAAAAACAAAACTTGCAGCAAAAAGAACATTACAATCAGGTGATCTCTTCTTTTGCCCTTCTTTTAGTCTTTTAACAATCCAAATCTTACCCTTGACATGTGTGGCGTACTTGGTCAAAATAGCTGAGGCAATGCCAGCCAAAACACCCAGTGCCAATCCACCCAGGCATACCACAAAGAATTTGACAATGCCGAGGAATATCTGGATAATGGATATATGAAAAATATTAGAAACAATATACAAATATACTATCATCAAGAGCAGACCACTTGTATATTGGAAGTGGTAAAGATGAAGCTCAAACTGATTTTGCTATTGCTTCGTTTATAACTGCCAACAGCATTTAGCATAAGCTTTTGCCAACAAGTGCTCTATGCATGTATGATAGACCTACACGTGGTACACATCAATTGGCTTGGTGTTGTTGTTTTTTTTGTGTGTATGTTTTTGTTTGTTTGTTTGTTTTTTTCACGATTGTATGCCACTGCAAATTTTATATATACCAGACTGAAATGCCTTACATGAAAACCAGTTATTTTTCCATGTTCTTGCAGGAGTTCTATACATATCTGACTAAAATATGACTTACACGTAAACCTGCATTTGTTTTCATTTTTGCTTTTATCATGGTCCTATGTCAGCAAGAATTTTCATTACATATCTGACTTACATGTAAGCCAGTGATTTCATCCATCACATTATAGGCCTGGAACACTTTGTACAGCACAACCGTCACACCATCTGTTAACAAAACACAAACATTTCCAGGGAGTCAGTAGTCAGTTTGTTATAAAATCTCTTATGGTCCTTATTCAGAAAAACAGATTTTTCATCTATCTGCATAAACACACAGAACTGTTGTAGTAGTTCACTCACTGTAGAAACAAAGGAGAAGTGATTACTAGTTGCTAAATGAGAGAAAAACTATGAATACAATTTTCTGAAATGCAGCTTTCAGTATCTCTCAAAATACCCAAAATTGCATATGAAATTAGAGACAGCTTAACAGAATACACATAGCCAACATCCTGTAAACACAACATGCATTGTCAACACCAATCTTTCAAGACAAACACTTATTTCAAATTTGAAAATTTTCAGATTTCAAAAAAAAAAAAAAAAATTCTTCGAATAAGTATTGCTTATAAATTTCATATGTAGTCACAGTTATATTGGTTTGTCTCATTACTTTTGATATACATATTTCTAACTGTGCTGTTTGATACTGATAAAACAGCTGTGACAACAGTACCGTTGAGAAGAGATTCTCCAAAGACCAGGAAATATAGGACATGATTAACACCAATTTCATTGAAGACAGCCAGTACCTGAGGACATATGTCAGGAAAACAGGATATCAAATTCACTAAGAAACCATTATATACTTTAGCTTAACTCTAGTTTGAACTTAACAACTAATTCTCAGTATAATCTAAATCTTGCCAACTCTTACTTCTAAATTAGCTGTAACACTAGCCAGAAACCTAACCTTCACTTCCAACACTAGACCTACTGCATAATGTAAACTATAAACCTAACTTCTAACATCAGTCCCGATCCTAACCTAAACCCTAATCTTAACTTTCAATATCAGTTCTCACCCTAACCTGGATCCTAACACTTATTTCAACACTAACTTCAATCTCAATTTTCACCTTAGCTTCTAACAGAGGTTCTTACCCTAACCTGAATCCTAACCCAAACCAAAGCTATTTATCCTGACCCAAATCCTATCCTGACCCATATTTCTAAACTCTACCACTGTCCAATGTCTGTAAGCTTAACCGAATCATGAAGGTAAATCCTAGCCTTTACCCTGACTCTTGTACACAAAATATTCTGAGATATACAGTACTTATTCCTTGTTGATGATTTCTGGGAAAAAATAAGAAAGAACTAATAACGAAATAAACAAAGAAAGAAAGAAACGACCAAGAAGGAAAGAAATAAAGAAAGAAACAAAGAAAGAATGAAAGAAATCAAATGATAAATCTGCCCCATCTTGGCCTAGAAAACAAATAACAACAACAAATACTAACATCATTAATTAACACTATCAACAACAACAAGAACAACAAAAACCAATGCAACTGACTAATGCTGGCCGAGTCTGACTTACAGCCACCGGGTCCACCGCTACGATAAGGGAGGCAAACACCATGATCTCCATAAAGCTCATGTCGGCTATGTCCCCCATGGCTCCCGCCTTGGCCAGACCGTACAAAGTACCCCCTGGGGAAAGGACACAGTAAAATGGTCTCTTTAACCCTACTGGTGTCAACAGAAACATGCTGGGAAGTCAAGGTTTCTATGATGACATTCACATGAACGTTAAAGAGATGGCAATTTGTGTATTAACCTTAATACCAGCATTCTTTTCTTTACACTTCTAATAATCTTTAGATTTCTACTAAATCCTCACATACTGTTTTTGTTATTTACCTTACAAAAGTGTTAACTCTTGTAATCAACATGAATAAGTGCCTTTACAGAGTTGGTTAGGATTATCAACCTCCACAGAGGAAACATTAATTTGGGCTCATAGGGCCTCTAGCAGTGAAAGGGCTAACAAGACATAAAATAGGTACCAAATTAATAGATCAATGTTAATATGTCTCTTGCTGTTCGGAGAGAAATTTCAGCGCACAGCACAAAGAGCCAGCTTTTATCAGATTGACCCCTTGACACCTATAGGGTTAAATCAACTGAGGCTGTAGGGTGTCCTAGCACTTTGGTCATTGTCCTCATCAATTATTAATGGATTAATTCATTACTCAGGGTTGGATTGGTGCTAACCACAGATTGCCACAACTGGGAAAACTGTGATTGAATACTGAAATTGGTCATAAAATTCTTTTTTTTTTTTTTAAAGATTTTGTTCAAGATAAAATTCATAGCTTTTTCTGGCATAATCTTTCTTTATTGATGTGCTGTTAACAGTTAACTCAATCAATCAAGATTACATTGTTTTGTTTTGTTTTTTAATGAACTGTGCAGTACCTTTCATCCAACTTAAGATATGATGCTGGTCAAAGACAATACATCCACATGTTAACGGTTGGGAGATTTTCTTTTGGTTATAACACCAGTCTTGATCAGAACCTAAACCCTAATCTTAACTTCCAATATCAGTCCTCATCCTAACCTGGATCCTAACACGTATTTCTAATACCACCTTAAGCCTCACCTTTCATTCTAACCTCTATCAGAAGATCTAACTATAACCTGAATTCTAATCCAGGCCCAAAACTATTTAATCTGACCCAAATCCTATCTTTCTTTTTTTTTTCTTCTTCACCTTCTTCATCAAACAGATTTAGATTTGATATACGTATGTTTCTTCACACATAATAATAATATTACATGCTATTCTTTTTTAGACCCAAGGGTGGAAAGCTCATGCTAATCTAGATTCAACCAACTCCATCACTGTCTCAGTCCTTAGCCAAACAAAATACAATAGTGGTACCTAATAATTCACATTTCGGTACCCTGAGTGTGTAAGCAAATGAAAGGTCAAATCCATCTAATTACTATCACGCATTGCCTGAAAATCACTTTGAATCATTAATGTCAATGATGCTTCACTGTCCCTACTGGCGTACTTGTGTTCGATTTTTCCCACTGTGGTCAGGTCATTAGGGATCTAAGTCTATGCAAAAAAAAAATACATGTATGGTGTTAGGGTCGGCAGACACTGGCGAAAGAGCCAGCAACTGTCACTCGTCAGGCTCTTGACTAGAACCCACAAGAGAAGCAGAAATGAGGACGCACTTAACACATTAGAAGGCACAGGCAGCGTGGGAAGTTGGGAAACAGATCGCAAAAGACCAAGAGAAATGCTGAGAATGAATGTGCTGTGTGCCTGTGCCATGAAGTCCACACAGTGGGTGGGATAAGCTATTCTCCCGCCGCTCCCCATGTGGACTGGTAATATTATCGTATAAATATTTTCTTTATCATTTCATTTTTTGCTTATGTTTTCTATCCCTGCTCGGATCTAGGGGAAGGGCGACTTCTCATAGAACAATAAAGATGAAACAATTAAGGCAACAAGCCATGTTTTATATTTCAGCCATATTTTACATGTTGCTCCTCAGGGACATGATGTATGTGGGATGCCATTTCTTGGAACTCATAAGGATGCTGGAACCACCCCCGACATGACTATAGAACAACTGGGATAGCCCCTTTTCTAATTAAGGCTGAACAGATAAAAAATTTGACTTGACTTCACTTGGGAGAGTACTGTTGATGTAGAACCTATGTTCCACAAGAAGTGAAGAGGAATAGCTAACTAACTAACTAATTAACTAACCAATTAACTAACTAACTTCGTAACTAACTACCTAACTAAATATCTACGTTTGTGAGTGGATAATTCAATTAGATTTAGGGTCACACTGATTTAGGTTTGTCTTTATCACTTTCGTTTGTGATCATTATCGTGATGTGCATTGGTATTATGGTGTTTTCATTCTTCAAATCAAACGATCACCTTATTTTTCATTTCAAAAGATGAGAATGTTCAAATACTCTCCCTCAAATTTCATAATACATACAAATTACAGACAGGAGAGGCCATAGAAAAAGAAAAATAGACAGCAAGAGAGAACTGAGAAAGATAGAGAGATCTGAGTACAAAGACAAAGAGAAATAAAAAAAAGAAGGAGAGAGATCAGACAGAAAAAGACGGAAGTTAGATGTACAATAGTAAACACAAACAAACACATAAATAAACAAAAAACAGCAATGATACTAACAAGTAAGCCATTAGCCTATCGAATCCAGATTTTAGTAACCGACCATGATACCAAACAGTAATAAAGAAAATTAATGAACACTTACACACTGAAACAAAGGTGTTAATTCAGTAGAATCATTTCTCATTAAATGACTTGTGTATTAAACAGTCTGTTTTTCCCCAATATCTCAAAGTACTGGCAATGATTTATGTCTATCATAGAGTAGAATTTTATTAAAAACCAGACCACAGCCAAGCAAAAATGCCACTTACCCAGCAAAGCACATGCCAAAACAGTCCCCTAGTTTGAGAGAAAAAAAAGACAGCAAAACAATGCTATAGAAATGGGGAAAGTACAGGATAATGCTAATTAAATAAACACAATAATAACAATATCCTTAATTTTCACAAGAGAAGTTATTTACAACAACAAAAAGGTTGACCTGAATTATTCACAAATGAAGACAGGATTTCAGATTCCAAGTTATTTGCAACATGAAGCTGGGACTGATTTCAAATTAATTCATTTACACCATTAAGATGGGATCTGAGACTCAAGAGTTATTCGGTTTTTAAAATATTTTATCTTACACACTCTTACACTGCTAGTCAATCTCTTGTACTGATAACTGAACTGTGGTCCTGAGGTTGCCATAGTTATCAAAATGGAAGAAACATAAAACCATAAAAACAACTGAAGAACTAAGGGGAAAGAACAGCAGATGTCTTATTTTCAATATTTTCAAAATTACAGATCATGAGTTCAGATATGAGCCTCAACTATCCCACCTTGAAAAGATCAAAAAGGTATGGCCACTGTTCTCCAAAGTAATAGTTTGAATCGATAAGTTCAATAAACAAAAAGCACAGAAGTCTTCAAAAAGAGAGTTCCAGTTTTCTCCCTTGTGTAAGTATGGACATATGTGATTCTTTCCCTTTAGTCTTCAAATCAGTAGTATGAGAAAAAAAAACAAAAAAACAGAAAACAGTAGAACAGATGAAAAACTAAAATATAAAACAAAATACAGTTCATGTGGAACAGGGAATGACAAGTAAATGACTGAACATGAAAACACACAAACAAACAAAAAAAAACAACAAACAAATACAACATTAAAACGTAAACCATAAGCACATCCACAGTTACCTAA
>JBCEWB010940347.1:0-32645 GCA_039654565.1 Peronia peronii
CAGCAGAGACCAAACTTTTAAAAGAAAACAGAAACCCAAAATCGAATATTTTGAGCAAAAACCCAATTTCAGAACCCCCCCTCCCCTCTTCCCTTGAACTACAGAGTTAACCAAGTTTATTTATTTATTTTATTTTTTATAATAAATCTATCTCTTTTCTTTTTCTTTCTATAAATTTTTAAACAGAGCAAAGTTAGAGATGTTAATTTGATTTAATTTAACCCTACCAGCCCTTGGAGTGAAATAGGTTGAAAGAATCAGAAACAAATTTTCAATGAATTTTGGAGACAAAGGTGTGTGTACTAATTTTCAAGAAGTAAACAACTTTATATATTCTCCCTCTCTTTGTCCTGCATTGTATTTCCTACTTTGATTTATTTTCCTGTCTTTTTTCGATCGTGTTAGGTGGATGCTAGTTTTGTTCCTAATTGGTAGATGTTTGTTTGTTTGTGTTAGGGTTTAATGGCACATCAGCACAATCACGGCTATATTGTGCCAAACACGGTAAGATGCATTTACATATCAAGAAGATGAGAGGAAAGAAGACAGGAGCAAGGAGAGACAGAAGAGATGTCACCCCTGGAATGTCAAGGATGGCATTCTATGGGCAACATCCCACCAATGGCGGGCTTTCACCATTGCAGGTGGGAGCAAACAACCTACTTATATATCCCAGGCCCCCTATTGGTAGATGTGTCAACAGCTGATTCAGTGTTAGGTAACCTCCAGAAGTCATCAACAAACTATTGTATTTCATAAGGGTGTCATTGTATTGTCAGATTAAGATCTGGTAAAAAAAATTAGGTCTTGTGTGCGCTTTTTATGATAATCACTGTTAATCTGCATTAAAACAAAACTGTTCAGACTATTTTTAAATTTAATTGATAGTTATAAATACATTTTTCAAACAATTTCTTTTCTTGGGAGAGTGAGACTTCACTTTGAAAAAAAGTTTATTGAAAATTTTTTGGTCACATGAACATTTCACTCACAAATGACGAGGATAAATAATTAAAAATCTTATACACATCAAACTGCCTATTACAATAACAGAAATTATGTGATTTTAATTCCTTGCTCACGCATATCCAATCGTACAGACATACATTAAGTTTTGCCCACAGAAAGAAAGACTGAGAGTGTTCGGCCACATTTAACTTTGCAATGCATGGCAGAAAAAACAAAAATCTGGTTACGCTTCACTGCTGAATGCCACTTTGTCATTTTCAGCACTGTGGTAAGTAGCGTTATCAAAGCCACTGCTGGGTGAGGTCAGGCGAGACAAGCCTATCGGCTGGGACAGGAAGTAGCGTCTCATGACGAAGCTGACAGTAGCTGCGATGGCAATGATAGCCACTGTGCCTAATACAATGCCTGCAACAGCTCCTCCGCTTAGGCTAGAACCTGATCATAAGACAAATGAAAAGTTGAGCCATGAAAAGTGGAACAGTTGCGCTTTAAGAATGAAAAAGAATCTTCACTTTTTCTCTAAACAAATGGTCCTCTAGTACTATATACAAACATTCACTAAACGTGATCATTACACTTATAGGCCTACAGAACAGTCAATGCTGAAAATGCCCTTTTCAAGTCCAGCATGTACTTTAAGCTTGATTTACAAACTAAGAAGATTACATTCTCAGTATGCGTACTGTATCTTTAGTGCAGTTATTGAAACAAGGATTTATATAAACAAGTTGTTCTGAAACCTGTGCTTGTTTGTTTGTTTGTGTTGGGGTCTGACGGCATATTAGCACGATAACAGCTATATTGTGCCAAACACCGTGGGTACAGTTACAGAGTAAAATCCTGATGAAGATATAAATAGACAAAATGTAACTATGAATGGACAATGGGTTTATGAGTTATAAAGGGATATCAAAATGTGTATATAAATTTTGGGTGGTTGAAGATTGTATAGCAAAAATAAAAAGATAGATGTAAGCAAGTTTGCGGCATCCCGTGGGGACCGTCACATGCTTAACAATGTATCTGTGACAAAGCGATGTTACAGTTTGTCATACAGACCAACCTGGTGTAAAAAGCTCAGGGTGGCCTGTGGCTTTGTTTTGTTAAACAGATCCTTCAGAGAGTGACTCGAGAAACCTATGCTGACTTCATTCATCAGAAGTTGGAGTCTCTATTGCAGTGTCAAGGAAAAACCTAAAAAAACACTTACTGCTGTCTGAGTTGTCATTTGCTTTATGCTGTTGTGTTCCTGGATAAGGATTCACCCCTGGATTATTGTTGCCACCTGGATTGTAATTGCCTCCAGGGTTGTTGTTTCCTCCTGGATTATAACTGCCTCCCGGATTGTAATTGCCTCCAGGGTTGTTATTGCCTCCCGGATTGTTATTGCCTCCTGGATTATAATTGCCTCCCGGATTGTTGTTGCCTCCTGGATTGTTGTTGCCTCCTGGATTGTTGCTACCTCCTGGATTGTTGTTGCCACCTGGGAAATTTCCAGGACTCACTGGTCCATAGTTGGTGAACGAGTTAATAGGAGGGAACGTCACAACTATTCCATTTGGAATATAGGCAGGCTTTGTCGGACGGTCTGAAATAAAAGGAGAGAATGACAACAAAATCCTTTTAAATTGTGTCAATAATTTTTGCTGTTCGTCTCCCCCAATGCTGAACTTTGAATCCTGTACACCTGTCCAGCTTCCTGCCTTTGTCCTCTTATAAGTTTTCATTGTCCTAGAATTAAATTGTCCTAACTACAACAATTTCATGTTATAGTTAGGACAATGTTATTTAATTTAGTAGAGACTCCCATATTCCATGTTTTGGCACATTCTTTTCTGCGCTTATATATTATCAGAACATTTTCAACTGGAATTTTTATACTTTTTTGTCACATATACCAAGCTCTACAAAATTCACCGCATATTGAATAATAATTTGCTTACATTAGTCCTCTAAGAAAATTACAAATGACTCTACTTTTGAGAAACAAAGAGCAATCTTGAAACGCTACATGTGATGGTGTGCTGTGTTAACAGTTTGTTTAGCATGCCAGGTGAAGTGTTGTGCCCTTCAAAACAAAGTAAACTAAGTAGACATTTGCCAAAAAATAATGAACAATGCATCACTTGTGTCAGGACAGCAAAAGAATAAAAAGTAAGGATGCCAGACAATATTCCTGAATGCTGGTATGTTTATGCTTTGTCTGTTCAGGAGACCTTTTCCTTTGAAAAAATTATCCATAACTATAATTCTTGACAAGAACATTTCTCAATGACCGTGTGGCTAATCAGAAGGCACTGTAGTAAAGTGAAAATTAAAGAATGCAATACAGCATTCCTAGTTCTCCAGGCTCGTACATTCTGAAAGGACTCTGCCCTTAACAGTTCTATCATTATTGGAGATTTCATACTCTTACATGTGAATGTAATACAATCCATACACTGCATTATCTGATTTATGGATGGAAAATGTTATTGCAGAATTTTTTCCGTCTATAAAAACTTAAGATCACTTTAAGACAGGAAAAGAATGGCTCACTTACAGATCTCTAGCGACAATTAGCTACAATTTGGTTTAGGTTGCTAAATAAGGAGTCAGGTCTATCTCGCAGGGAAATTATATCTTTTCAAGCAAAACTCTACAATGTTAGATCTGGATTATTGTTCATGTTTTGCTGATCAGATTTTTTAATGTTACATGAGATTACAATAATGTCATTCTAATAATCCAAGCAAAGATGAAAGAGTTCATAGTTACTTACACATGGGAAGTTTGCAGATATAAGCATTGGTATCTCCACAGTCTGTATCATACCAGGCTCCATCATCCTTGCTTACCTGACGATGACATCAAGTAAGAGAAACTCAATAACAGATGACCCACAGAATTCACAAGAATAACCCAGACCATCATATATATAATGCAGTGAAACTCATGAATAACAAAAATCACTGTAATGACAAAAATCTCTCACAGTTCCTGATGCCTCGCCATTCCAGTTGCAGAGGAAATGAAGAAGTTTATGTCAGAGATATTTATAAGGGAAAATAACAGTGTCATGCATTATATACAACATATGGTTACTTCCTCTGTTGGTAAATGCACATGGGAATGTACCGACATGCCTGTATTTCATTTCAGGCTGCAAATCTCAGCATGAGGTTTTGATTTTAAATTCACAGTCTTGATGATGGCAACCTTTTAGTCCATGCTGATTTATTTCCTTCATATAACAATAAGAACAACAGGAGCAAACTGTGATATCTGCTGGCAAAGACAGACAGATTGGGTTTCAGTCGACTCTACATAGGTCTAGCACTGGTAGTAGAACTGAACACACTGACCATGCCCATAATGACAAGATTATTGTGTTTGAATGCCTTTCAACCTCCAGGGGAGTTATTATCTCAGTCACTGACACAGAGAGTGTGAACACATCTTATATCACTTTCTGCTCATATGGTCAGCAGGCGTATCATGTAGCAATGCCACAATAGATTCTACTGTGAAATGTAGACTTACAACAGAAAGCGTGCTGCAAGAGAGACTAATCAGGAGGTGCACAATAGCATGTAGGCAGGTAGACCGATAGTATGTGCCTGGTGAGCTGCATGACTGTATGAGGTTACAAGGCTACCAAAATTGGCTGTGCCCATGCAGAAATTTTCTTTGCTGCCAATGTTTTGATTTTCAGTTGTCGTCAAATCCAAGCAATTTATTATGTTAGTGTATATAGCAAAGAAAAAATAAATGGGGGATTTGAAATTTTGTCTTTATTCCAGATTCCTCTTTGTTCCTCATGTATTAAACATGAGGTTCCACTGTATAATATTAATTTTTGAGATACATTGGTCAAGGAGCTCTGGCATCTTTAAACAATGAGTCCCTCCTTTATTCTTTCTGTCAGCTTTGGTCAGGCAAGTCCGCTAAAGATCTTTGAAAAGGATGTGGAGTAGAACAGGTCCTCTGCTGACATACAGACTTCAATTTTAGAGGAACAGAAGATGGTCCACAAATTCACTCTTTTGTCCAGCAGACAGTGCATGTTCGTGCTACATGCACAGTGTTCTGGGATTAATTTAAGTCCATTTAGTATTCTAGACAGAGTGTAAACTGGCAGACGACTGTGTTCCCTCCAGTTTGAATTTCCTGTATTTGTGTTATCTGACTAGTCTAGAGATGATTGAACTCTGTTCTGTGGCTTGTTGCTTCCCGTTCAATGTTGTGCTATATTCATTCTGTAAGTTGTTTGTTAGTGCTGAAAGCTGGCTAAAACTTTTCACTGTGCACTTAGTGCTGTCTGTATTGGGTTAAGCCTGCTCCCTGTAACATTTCTATGTAGTGACTCATTGTACTGACCCTCTCTGTACCCACTGCTCTTTAAGATTCAGCAGATCTCATTCCTAAACACTTGTGAATGTTGTATTTCTATCTCCTCCTTTGTCTTCTTTATCTGAGGATGCCTCTCACTGTGCTTTGTAAGATGGTAGATTGCGTGATCTGACAATCTGGACACATGACCCTAGCATTTCTGTTTTCCATTCTTCTTACATCAGGGCATTCTTTTCAATACATAAGTCACCATATATGGCATGATAGGTTAATCATAAATCTGTTAATGACCTCATCTGGACAGATGTATTATGAACTTGCTTTGATCTAAATTGGTGCCTCAATAACTCAACCCTTGACACTTTAAAATTAAATAGTAACAAAATTAAACCATGTAAGTTATCATTTTTCATTATGAAATGCTAAAACTGACATTTTTTTATTTTGTCTCTCTCAGAAATTATGTTTCCTGAAACTTACACCCTTTTTCCATCATATGTAGAAATATATGAATGGAGAGGTGTGAAAGGTGTGAAGAAAAAGGCAAACCTTGGCACAGTCTTGATGCATGAAGCTGTCAGGATCTGAGGGCTCTCCCTGACCCCAATACAGATATTCCATGGCAGTGCGATCACTCCAGGTAAAGCCAACTGATTGGAAAATTAAAACATTATTAACTTTAGAGAAGGTCAAATTTAATTTTCTACTACTGAAGATGAAAGTGCATGCTGATGACACAAGGAAAAAATCAGTTCAGAAATTAAAGGAAAGATGATTAAAATGTGTATATTTGATGATAGGAAAAAAAATCAGCTTAAAAGTAGCATCAAAATCAGAGTGAAGGAGCTATATCATAGTTAATTAATATTTTAAGAAAATTTACTGTCAACAACAATGAAAATCTGGTTTTGTGTGCTCATAATAAATTTTGTAATGTATTGAACCTGTTCCAAATCATGAAGCAAATAAATTTGAGCCTATTTGTATCATCATCCAATTTGTCAATTATCGAACATCAGAGAACACAAATAAAAAGTTTAAAAAAAAAAAAAAAACAGTTTGTCTACACACCTGAATTATATTCAAATATGCATAACGTTTAACTTAAAATTAAAACCTATTGTTAATTGTCCCATTCATTTCATACCATTCAGCAACAGTACATGAAACAAGAATAATGAAGAAAAAAGCCCAAATCTGAGGCAATGTCTGACTTACGTTGCTGGCCTCTGTTCAGTCCTATCCATGCATCTGTCTGGGCAGTCTGCACCATCCCAGCTATTTTTCTAGCTTCCAAATCTGAATGAATGCTGACCAGCTGAGCACCCAGAATGCTGCATGCATAGTTGGCTCCAGCCCAACTTCTAGCAATCTTGGTTTGCAGGGTGTAACAGTAGTCGATGCCTGGGACCCAAGTGCTATCGGGACAAGCCGCTATGACAGTTGGGGTGGGAGATGGTGGCATCACTAAAATACAGGATAAACAGCACATTACAATTTGTGTTGGTCGACAGAGATGTATCTGCTTTGCTTAACACTGTTACAAAGATCATCTGTGCATCACCACTAGAAGGATGAGTTTTCACAGTAACTGGTACACTGACTTGCAACACTTCTATGTATTGTATCACTGCACTGATTTATCTAAACTTTATTTATCAACAGAGAGAATTGCTGTGAATGTCCGAAATCTTGCCATAATTTAAATTGTGCATACCTACTCAAACTTTGCTCATGGAAATAGTTATAAAATATAGAGTGTTTCTGTTATTTCTTCCCACTGTGTGAATTGTCCAATCTTTGTCCAAAGATGCAAAGAAACACAAATGTATGGAGCAGATCCTGCTCTAGTGTAGTGCTGACTAAGATCTAGCCAAAGTTTGCTCACAAAGGAGAGTAGTAATGTATGTTTTAAATCCTCCCATTTACACACGTGACAAGCTGGCAGGACTATGCTGATTTACTAGAACTTTATCCAGAGACTAAGCAATGCTATGGTGTATGTATGACATTCTATGAAAATTTATTTGTCATGGAGTCAACACTGACTGCTGTACTTAGCCTGTGTTCATGAAACATAGAGGTACATGTACACCATGACATTATATCTTCACATCTAAACAGACAAGAAGAGTCTATACATACAAAGTGTATATTGATGTTTACCAACATTGAAGTGACTTACTTAAACTTTGCTAGTGTAAAGTATGGCACATACCCTGCCATTTTCCTCACAATGTGTGCTTTATTTCAACTTTGCTCAGAGTATTTCTTGCTGAATGAACTACCTAAAAATTGTTCACAAAGCAGGTACAAAGTATATCTTTCTATTTCCTTACACTAACTGACTTCTTCACAATAAGGCTAAACTGTCCTCACATATAAAGAAGAAATATGGGGTGGAAAGCGTATCTTTTCTACTTACATACACTGGGTGACCTACCTAAACTTTGCTCACAGACAAAGGGGAACTGCAAGGTACAGAGTGTATCCTGCCACTGTCCATTGGTGGTGTGCGTGACGCAGGCTTCCCCAGGCTGTCTATCTGGTTCTCCCTGTCCCCAGTTAGTGAACTGGACTGGCCAGCTATCTGACCACTTATAACCATTCTGATGACACAAGTCAGATTCCAAGTTGGTACCAAGAAGAAGAAGAACAACAATTTTAACAACAATAACAATAACCACAGCAGCATCAAAAATAGCAACAACAACATCGACCACAACAGCTACAACAAATCAACAAGAATACAAAACAGCTCAACAATGACAACAACAATAATAACGGCAACTTAACAAAAACAACAATAATAATGCAAATAACAATAATAATGGATGGCACAGTGCAAACATCCATTCTACACCATCAAAATTACAAAATAAACAAAGAAACAGATAGTCAAACACACAAACAAAAATGGTTACATCCATATATGAAGTTTGCGATCTGAAATCATTTTAAAGGTGGACAGAAATTCTACTGTCTGAATGAAAATTCCCACTCAAATTTTTCCTCCCACCATGTCGAACAGCCAAGACAGTTACAGCATAAACTCTAGTCTGAACACTGTGTTTGTGGCACATCATACACTTACCTGATAAACAAAGAATAATGCAAATTGTGTGCCATAATTTTCACAAGGGATATGACAAAAACTTGCAACCCTTATGTCAAACAACAATTAAAAAATTTCACATGCATATGAAAAACAGCAGTATAAGCCAGGATTTGCTGCAAGAAACAGATGCAAGTAGGCAGAGTAATTCTTATTCAAATGATTGTAGGGCATTTTTATAGTCAAAGCGCTCTCTCTCTCATTTTTTCTATGTATGATAGATGGAGGTGTGTTGGGGGGGGGGGGGGGGAGGGGGGAGAGGAAGGAGAGAATGGGATGGATGAGTGGATGAAATGATGGATGAATAGATTGAATGAAGGATGGATGAATGGATAATTGAATAAATGGATGGAATGATAGATGGATGGATGAATGGATAGATGGATGCATGGGATGGATGAGTGGATGGATGGATGAATGGATGGACGGATGGATGGATGGATGGATGGATGGATGGATGAATGATAAGACTTAACTAAAGCACAAATGAAATAAACAATAATGGCTATTATCAAACATAAACTCACAGTTGAATACGACATGCCAAGCCACATTTGTACAGCATCCGTCTGATTCGTTAAGAGTTCAACATATGCTTGTTCCATTCTGGGACAACGAAATCAACACGTCAAATTATTTAGTGCTTGACATGAATGTTGGCCATGAATAGAACCATGTAAAATCATAATCTTACCAATGATAAACATAGAATTATATAGCAGGCACTAAAGATACAGTAAAATATACTTATGACTCCAAAGACAGTCAAACAATTGAATATAGGTTGAGCAACCTTCTTTTTAAAAAAAAAGAGAGTCAAAATTTCTTACGTGACTAAATTTTATACTTTTAACCATGCTGTATATGACAAATACCATGAACTATTTTTCTTAATAATTAATATGATTTAATGAAAACTAATCCATCGCATCTTCTCTTTGTTCTCCCTAAAAAAGGCTGTTTGGATGTTTTTATTCACAAGATTCTGGAAATTGTCTTTACACACCTTTAAATTCGCAATGATTTGAAATGATCTCCCTCTTCATGTTTTTAATCAAGGCAGAAGTAGGGTGAGTATTGCACCAAAATTGTAAGTTCTAAGCACTTATTTATCATTATATGAGTATGGTTTTATTCATCACCATGACTGTAAAGTAATTGAACATTTTTCAAGAAAAGCAGCTTTTTTTTTGCACAGTGAGACATTTGTTGCAGAGGTAACGTCTGATACTTATGAGCTACTGCGATGAAAATGACCCCAAAGTCTATTAGGTGCAAATTCATATTTTCTTTCTATTTTATATAAAGCTGCAATAATCTAATGATTTACTCATTAGATCTGAAATCTGTATTATTTCAATCTTGTCTGCAATAGGAATAGGGAAAAAATATCCTTCACTTGGTAATCAATTAATATTGTCCTGTTATTTTACTAGAACTTTCATATCTCCCACTGATAAACCATTACATTGGTATTTCGTAAAGACAGCCTTGTTCTGGTGCTGCTGAGGTGTCTCTGTATGCTATATAATGTTTTGTGGTCTGATATGTGTAAAAGATAAAGAAGGAAAAGGAAAAATGAAAATGAGCAAGATTAAGAGAGAAACAAAAAGAGCAAGAAAAACAGAGAAAGAGAATGAGACAAAGAAAGAAAAAAAAAGAGACAAGGAGAGTGCACAATAAAGGTATCACTATATTACTATTCTATCAATTTTGAACTGAATTCCTATACAAAATAATGTTAATCTTTTTTTCTTTTTCTTATCGATGCAGTAAACACAAAGAAAGCAAACCGTGCATCTGAATTGTTCAGCAGCATAACCTAAAATCAGCAACATAAGATAGCAAAAAGCAACGTAACTTACTTACCTGTCTGAGATGCTCACAACATGGGCCTTTTCTTGCATGCAATACTTTTCTGCATTATACCAGTCAAATTTGTCACTGTAAAATCTATAACAGCTTGAACGGAATCGCTGGTAACCATTTGTACAACCAGTTGTATTTGGGGCTTGGGTGGGTAGAGTGAGACCTGTGGAAAGGGTAAATGATGAGGAAAAGCAGATTTTGTCACCTTAATATAGTGTATATTCCATATGAAAGAGTGCTGTAAGATAGATAAATTGTAATACTTGTACAAGATTCATCCAAGCTGCCCACATGCATTACTTAACAATATTTTATGTACATATGCGCGTTTTTCTACACTGTGAAGAAATTCATGAGCTTACATGAAGACATTCTAAGTTTCCCCAGGTTAGACATACACTTTACTATAACATAATCCAGTTTATATCAGCTTCTCCCACATTGGTCAACTCTGTGTGCTTGCAGTGTAAAGCATATATGCATTATTTAATGGGTTTGCTCACGTGCATACGAAACAGACACAACGTACACTATTCATGGAATGTGACTCACATTCATATATTAATATGGTCACACAATTACAGCACAGTAACTGATATGGAAGCAGTACTTACTTCGCAATCTGACCATCTGGTAAAAATTCAGACTGAATATCTGACTATCTTTCAAAATCATCTTTTGCAAAGTCAAAATAGAAGACAAATCTATTGAATGCATTCATTTATTTTCATCTATTGGAGCAAGTCTGTTTTTTTCAGGTTCAGCTTTTTTTTTTTTTCCTTATATACTTTGATTGCCTAATTCAAATAATTTCAGCAAAACTTAAATCAGCTGGCACAAAAATTTTCAAAGCTGAAACACCTTACTCCATTTTTAGAGTCACTAAAAGACTGAGGTATGTTAAAATCATTATTATATGGTGGTGTCGTGACCTAGTGGTTGGGCCGCCGGACTCCGGATCTGAAGTTCCGGGTTCAAATCCTGACAGTCCTGACATTTTGTCCTTGGGAAAGGCAATTTACACACATTTCCTGACTCCACCCAGGTTGAAATAGGTACCCGACTATAGACAGTGAACGATATTGTTATATTCATAAGGATTTGAGCGTCTAACAGACAGCCGCCTTGTATGTTTTCCAGGAAGCTGAGAATGTTTCTGAGTGTCTTCTTTAGGTCTGTCGGGGTAACAATAGTTTGAAAAGCACTTAAAGCCTGAACTGGACGGGGATAGGCGCTACATAAATACTCACTATTATTATTATTATTATATACAGAGATATCTCTTAGCCATGGGACTACTCACCTTTTTTACTTTCACAAACATAGGCATATCGCGATTTGCATTTCTTGTCGTTCCAGACTCCATCAGAGGCTGGGTGATGGCCCCATTCCATGTCCACACAATCTCTCTGGAAGTTCATGCAGGAGATGAAACAACAAGACAAATGGAATGACTGATGTATAAGAAACAGTGGTCAGTCTGTGCACACAATGACTGGTAGATAGTGGTGGCTTAACCTCTTCATGACAACTAACAGCTGAAGCAGCATAAATCAACTCAAAACTATAGGCTGATGTACAAGGCATAAACTGAAAATCACTGAAGTCCTATGGACATGACAAAATTTGCAATAACTTTCTGACATAAAGGGGTTAAACAGAGATGAAAATAAGCCTTTATAAACATTTACCAACACTGAATTATCTTAACCTTTTCACTTCTAAAACAACAGAACAAAATAAGTCCAAAAAGTGATCTCTTGTGTGCTGGAAAACGTATATGGCTCATCCATGCTAGCCACCCACCACAGTCTTTTTCTCTTTTGTCCAATGTTCTAATCACCGGCTAGTATTTTGCATCTATACACAGAATCTTTAATAGACATCCTATACTGCTGAATGGCAGATGGTGAGTGATGAGAATCTAAATCAGGCATATGATCTACTTGTTCATGTAACAATTGGTAACACTGATTAACAGTCGATTGCTTGTGGGATAGTTAGAAAATAGGTACTGATTGGCTTGCACAGAGTGGGCAGGACTGATTGCAAGTAGGGGATTAGTTGAGTGGACGGAGCACAGGAGACTGACTGTATCCTGAAGCCTAGCACAGGACTGCAAACTTGGTGTAGAAGTGTAGCAGTTAAATACCTTTGAAAAATTCACAGTAAAAAGTAAAAAAGAACTACATGGAGATCTATTCAATTTCATTGTTAGAGAGAAGATGTTCTCTATGAACATGCAGAGACATAGGAATCTCCCCATGAATGAGTATCACGCAGAGGAGAAAAGGCTAACTATTGAGTGAAAAGTGGTGCAGGTCAGCTGGAGTAACTCAACATAGACAACATCTGGACAGAGCAACAACACTGCAATGGGAAAATGAAATGTCTATGATAGAAGGGACAGACCAACACTTCATTTTACAGAAAAGATGTAAATGGCAGATAGATAAACAGACAGATGGGTGGATAGATGGATGGATGAATGAATGGGTGCCTGGGGCAGACAGAACGGATTGATGGATAGATGGATGGGTGGATGGATGGACAGATGAATGGATGGATGGATGGATGGATAGATCAATAGATGGATGGATGATTATTTTATCATCAAATGTCTTGTCTTGGATTAGTTTGACACAACATTGTGCACCTTTAACGACTAGCTTACTCTGGCTTCAATGGTCTTGTCATTCAAGTTTTCATCTGGCTGATGCCAACCCCAGAAGGTGTAGTCAGTGTTGGTGTTGTCTACCCATCGGAACTGGTTCCTCCTTAGTCTGTCATTCAAACCAATCCAGGCTGGCCAGGTCAAGCCCGCAAGTAACGTCGTGACGTATTCTAGAGACAGGAGGGAATGATGTGAGGTTTTCATGGTGATTCATCATATGTGAGGTTTATTTAGTGTTGTACTCTAAAGTTGGATGCAGGAATGATGAGAGGCTACATACTATGGTGTGTAAAATGCCTGGCACATGAAATTTATGGTATAAAATACTTATGGGGGGTTATTTAGTGACATATTCCAAAGACTGAGGCAGGAATGAAGTGAGGTTACTGACATGAACGCTTCTTGGCATGTGAGGTTTTGGGTCATGAAATACTTAAGATATAATGGGATTTTTCACTGACAAACTCTGAAGATAGAGCTAAGATTGATGTGAAGTTATTGTGGTGAAATATTGTAGATATATTATGAGACCTGTAAAGTGATATATATTTTAGCAGTACAAGATTTATCAGAGAGTGATGGGCTATATACTCCAGCTGTGAGATTTATATAGTGTCATACTCCAGAGATAATGCAGATAATGATGTAAGGTTCATGTAGTGAAATAATCCAGTAAGTGACATTTTTGTATGCATAGCTGTGATAGAATTAGGAAAGATAAATTAGATGTTTATTTGTTCTCAAAATGAAATTCCATGGACAGTTGATATGTAAGATACATTCACCCTTATCTGTGGACAAAAATAAAACAAATAGCATCAGAACAGGGCAGACTCAAGGAACATTGCCTCAGCTTGATCAGCTTATGGCAGGAATGAATGTCTGTAGTGCTCGCAATTACTTCTTACATGCAACAAATGTTTAGTTCATTGAGAAGATCTGGTAGCTAGATCTCAGATACGACTGAAGTGTTTGGCTACACTGAAAGGCTAAGGCTGTGATAAAAGTGTCTTGGCTATGACAAAGGAGTCATGGCTATGACAGAAGGTTTTGGCTTTGATAAGAGGATCTCAGCTAAGATGACCGCCTTGGTCAAAATGCAAGTTTTGGCTGTAAAAGAAAGATGTTCAACCATAATGAGTCCTAGCTAAGATAACTCACTCTCCTCCCAGCTGTTGTGGATAGAGGCCAGCTTTGATTTGTGCACCATCTGACTGCAGGCTGTGATGGCCTCATCAAAGTTCTTGCGAGTGTCGTTGGTTTTCCCTCCGACATGATAGCAGTGGTCCACTAACAGAAAACAATGTGGTCAGATGTGAGGGAGTCCAGCATGACAATCAAAGAAATGGACACTGCTGTTCCCTTATATTTAAGACTCTAAAACCGATCACTGCATCTGGAAATCACTTGCAGAAACACCAAATCACAACAGAGATTTAGATAATTCTGCATCAAAGCCAAAACATAGCATGTATTCATTCTCATCACCCTTTCCAGACTACAGGATCTCCACCCAGCTTAATCCCATGATAATTCTCAATTTTATTCTTCAAGTAACTCTGCTGGTCATCACTTATTTCTCTAAATGTCACTCCCAGAATATCTATGGTCTATTTTTTATCACATTTTCTCATAGATTCTATCTTAACCACTTCATTGCCACAAATAGTCTGAGATACATTCAAAAGTCAGTCTCTCATATGCCAAAAAATGTACATAGTGTGTCCACAGTCTGCCCACAACCAACCATCTCTCCTACCCGATTTCTTAACAGTGAGTTAATTTTTGTCACAGATTGTTTTTTTTTTAAATCAAAAACCTCTGTCCATTTAAAAAAATGTATTTCAGAGTTGAATATATTGATGAAAAGCCCGAAAATGGTGATCTAGTGACATGGCCTTATCGGTCATTACTCAATAAATTCAACTGCAACGGTAGATCACCTCTATCATCTTTAATTGCCAATATTTTGACTTCTACTCAAGATAAAACAAAGATTTTTTCATTAACAGAAAGCAAAATGAATAAGCTTTAATGTGATACCAATAAGTCAGTGTCCTAAAAAAACAGACCTGTACCTGATTTCATCATGTTATGGCTCATGTAGCTATGGTTGTTTATAATTTCACAACATACCACTGTAGCACAAAGGCTCTATTATTTCACCATTAGAGTCAGGGCCATGGATGGCTCGAAATAGAAATATTCAGATACCAAAGACATGAACAAATTTCACAAACAGCTCCCATGGCATTTTGCTAATGTTCTTACAAAATGGCAAGGATGAGAACCCCCTGGGACATCCGCCGGGTGATGGTGTTGTCACAGCCATGTTGGGGGTGTAACCACTGGGCCATTTTTTGCACACATAGCCTCTCTTCTCCTGACAGTGTAGATCATTCCATTGCCCTACAAAGACAAACACAACACTGAGATGAGAAGTGACATTGAAATGATTTATTCACTATTTTTATACACATTTGCACAAATCTTTCAATATATCAGCACCATCATTATGTAATATTTCTTTGCCTTACATGCCACCTAAGTTGGTCTTGGAATAATTTTAACTTACCACTTCACTCATAGATTTTATTTTTTTTAAGCACATGATAAAGACAGAGTAAATATGACACCTTCCCATTTACTGGGCAATTTTCAAAAAAATGAGTTACTATGCTTTAACTCTGGTCCAGTATGAGATTGTGAAATGAAAAATCTCAGTTTAAAATTGACAACTTGAGTTTGGCCAAATTGGTAAAAAGGTATCTCAACTCTGAGCCCTAACTATAAAAATATAAGATCTCACTCTACAAACTGGGAATTATTCAATCCCAAGCCTGTTAGAAATTACAAAATTTGAGAAACATAGCTCCAGATACTGCGTAATGAAAATCCGTAATAGATAAATGGAAAAAAAAAAAATTACTTATATGCTTTGAATATTATTAACAATTCGAATGTTTTTTTTTTATATAGATGTAATATTATAATAAAATGAAAGAGACAGGCATGAACTGACTTGAAATGCATGTTGTAATTTTCATAAATAATTTGAATACAGTCAGGACTATCAAAATATAGTAATGTACTCTTGTACTTCTTTCACCAGGTAAAAAAATTCCCATCCCCTTTTCTCCAAACACACACAAACATGCAGTGCAGGTAAACAAACACACACACATCATGCACACTTGTCGTTACATTACTATCTTTCATAACACAATTCTTGCTGAATCCCACCAGCGATCTGTCTTCTCCTTCCCCTCCCCATATCTTTGTCTCTTTCTTTCTTTTTCTTTCCATCCTGTGTGGCTTTAACAGTCAGAATACACTGTGCAGTGTTTCTATAATAGGCTTTTGTGAGGGTCATTCAGTGATTTTGTATACTTGAAGATTTAATACAATTTTATATCACCCAGACACAGAAAACTATCAAAGTCCACATATCTAATTCTGAGACACATTTATTTGGCATAGTGTCTAACCTAATGGAAAACTTGCAAATCTTCACACTACATATACTTTAAAAAGGTCACACCCCAACAAATGCACAATGAATGATATGAGCCACAAAAAAAACTCTCACTCTGATTTGAAATTCCTCTTAGATGTCTAGATTCAGAGATCTTAATCAAATTAAAAACAATTAGATAGATGGAAATTTAAATCAGACTTTAGTTCTATGTATAACAATTTTGTCAGTGTGCCAAACAATGAATGTAAATACAGTGGTCTCCGCCTAAGAACCCGGTTGTCGGGAGACAAAAGCAGTGGGCTCTTAGGCGGACAGGTTCTTAGGCGGATTGAAAAGTTACGCAACCCATCTGACCATAGATTGTCTTCACTGCTATGATTAGTTGATCGTTCCCGTTAGTTAAAGATTTATCTATGCGATCTATGCGAATAAATACAGCCGTCTTCCCTGTGTGTATGCTATAATTAGGTATAGCAATTCCTGATCTTTTTAGCATATAATTACACCAATACTGCCCAGCGTTTAAACGCCGTTTGAGTTTTCACATGACGGTATCATTGCTGAAAACATGATATTGCTTTGTTACCTCGCGGATAATCACACGAGTGACTCAAGTGTTTACAGACCGACCGAAGTAGCAGAACTGTTGATCAGCCAGGAGGCTAAACTTACTTCTCCTTATCCACAAAGCCAATCACAGGTGCTGTCCCACGTGTTGTCAAACAAAGAAATGGTAACGTATTAGTCAACAGCGTGGCCTGATTATGCAGTCATACATCAACCATTACTTCCATTCCTTTGTCTACCTGTTCTCTCTACCCCTGTCCCCATTTTACTGCATATCTAGCACTGTGCATTTCTCTGCAGTAGATAGTATGATGTGGAATTATACCATAAGTACTCTGGTGTCTTGGCCCGACACCGGGCTCTTAGGTGGATTTTTTATTTGGGAGCGCCCGAAGCAGGTTCTTAGAGGGGCAAATTATAGAGGAAAAATTCCGTCTCGCAGCAGAGGCAGGTTCTTAGGCGGACCAGGCTCTTAGGCAGAGGGTTCTTAGGTGGAGGCCACTGTATTATCTTTGCAATGAACTGTTTCAAATGACTGAGGGATTGTACTCAAACGCTGGTTTGTGTAAATATTCTGTACATGGAAGCCACTTTTTGATACATTATGAGCCTCCAGTATACTATATATCGACACCATATAAACAAACCCTGTGTGAGCACCTTAAGTCATGCAACCGATCCAGAAATATCTAATGAGCACAACAATTTCATTGCACAAGTATCATTGACTCATATTTTTGTTCTGCCAATTATCGATGAAATTGTAGGCCTTAAATTTTGATTGGTCAAAATCTGGTGTAATAATTAAATTTTGCAGTGTGATCTGACACTGTTCAAAAATCAATAACAATCTCATAAATCTGCATTATATTTATAGTTTGTATATAAATGTGCACAATTTTTTTAGCTCAAAGCTTTCACATATGATGCGTTGAACTTTCGGCTTAGTTGCACTATATATATGGAGAGAAGATATTATGCCATTGCACACAATATATACTAATAAGCCCATAAATTGTAGACTGATATCAAAATGACACTTAGTATTTAAATACTGATATATTCCAACTGATTGTTATAAGTAGCTATATTTTAAATTACATGCATTGCTTCTGATTTTACATGGTTTTATTTATGCCTGCTACAGAAGTGCTACGGAGCAAACATAGGAGAACATTGTGACACCACACTATGTGCAACTCGGCCACTGTCAAAAACTCTATAACTGTTAGAGTTGTCATCCTCACTTTTTTCACACATCAGCAGAGAGTTCCCTTGTTCAAGGGCAACATGGCACTCGTTCTTTCATTCTTGTGGTGGGTCTGATTTTGAGTTTCTATTCTACACTGCACCAGCAGAAGGACCATTACAATGTGCCAATCATGGGATCAATAGCATTCATGCATAAAAATGGACAGCAAAAATATGTTTTAAAAAATGTGAAGCTTAATCAACAACGATGCCCCCTTCTTGCATATATTTTGAACAAGTAAGTCATTTGACTCAGCATAATTTTGTTCTCTTGAGCTCTCTTGCAACAGTGATTAATGTTATCTTCAAAAAATTGCTTACACTGCATAAGATTTTGTATTGCATGGTCCTGATTCCCAAAATCTTTGTGCCAAATTTCAAACAATGCATTTAGTGGGTTCTTGAGTCCATCAGAGACTAACAGTCTACATTTATCCAGCTGACCCACCTGAGGAGGTTATTTCCACACATCGTTCTCCACCCAAAGCATCATTGGGCTCATTGATAGCCCAGCTAACATAGGACACGGGGGAAGAATCTGTCCATCTGAAGGCATAAAAAGTTGAAATAAGCATATTGCCAAATCCGAAAAAAAAATGTATTTTGTTCATGAATGAATAAAACAAATGGCAATATCACACAAAATTGTGTCTAATTCTAAAGAAACTGACCCTTGATTGTGTTTGGTGTGTCACAATGCATCATAATGTGGATGTCAGCATCATTTTCCCACCTTCGTGTTAAAACTAGGTGTGACTTAGAGAAAAAACATCATATTCTGTCTCAGCATGCTAAGATAGAGTACTAGTTAAAAGACAAAGACAAATGTATGTGTATCCTGACCGTATTAGTCTGTGCCGCAATTCAGCATGCCAGAAGAGATTATGAAAAAACTTCTATATTCCCTGACTATGGGATATACCTTGACCATGCTCTTAAACTTGTTTCCTGAATGAGACGAATACTCATGAGTTGAAGACAAAATGTATTTATCTCAAGAATACTGCTGTGCTACTGCTAAGCATGCCATTGAGAGTTAACAGTTTAAGTACTTACTTGTACACATCTTGATCTAGATCACTTAGTCCAATCCAGAAAGAATATATAGGGTGCTTGCTGATCTGAAATTTATAAATACCTGGTATACAGTTTTGCTTTCAAGTCATAATGAATAAATCTAAGGAAAACAATGAACAACGTTGCAAAACAGTTGCCATTCTCTTCTACAACAATATGATTCTGACAACAACAAAAAAAAGTGCAATGATATAGGACACCCCAAATTTATATCTGGCTCATCTATCCATGGAATCAGAGCAATAACTGTGCACAGTATCATTTTCTGTTCATTCTATGGTGACGCTGAGATCAACATCACAGCTTTGCTATTGTTAGTCCATTGTGATAAGTTACTATGATAGAGTGGGAGCAACACTGCCCATAGTCTCAGTAAAACCTATGAAAAATTATAATTTCAATTATTCAACACAAGAAAAGGAAAGATCCATAGACTTGATATGCCTGATTTCTTTACAATATATCTCAGAGGTATGAAACTTGGTGCAAAATTAAAACATGTAACAATGAGCTTATCACAAATTTAGTATTATCTTCATCCTTGTTATCATTGCCTATCACTCATACCAGGAAATGTATGCTACAGACAAAACATGTTCCTTAGTGAGCCATTTTGACTGCCAGCCAAACTACTTTCCTTTGCCACCAAGATGAGATCTAAAATCAGAGTTGCATAAAAAAAGGAAAAATCACTTCGCTCTTGTTTTTTGAAACATTCTGAAAAATTCACCATCAAAATGTTTTTTCCCTCATCATGATGATTTTTTCTTAAATTTTAGCTTCATATGCTTCATATAACAGAAATAACAGGGATCTGTTGCCTTCTTTACAATGTTCGTATTATATCACATGCACCTGGCAAAGGGAGGTAAATTATCTGGCGGAAAGAAATGGTTCATTGTACTGTTGGGACAATTTTGATGTTTCATTCTCATTCTTTGTCTAAACAACTTTTCCATGAGATCTGTGCCTGCCTATCCTTTAGCCTGTCTCCTTGTAGCTTCTGTAATAAAATCTGTGTGATGATGATACGTTAGCTTTTTCAGTGTATGTTCAAATCAATGATACCTCCTGCTGTCACTGATTTTCTCTCTGAGTACCTGCTTGATTCTTTCCCACAATTTTTCATTCTTCATTTCATCTCTAGCAAATTCATTACTAAAATCTTGCATAAAAATAACTGATGACAATCTGATGTTTCCCATAATCAGTTTTGGTGATTGCACAGAATTTCAAACATGTTCTAATACTGATTTCAAATTTGAGTTAAATAGCCCTATCTCCATGTTTCAGTTTTTCTTTCTGTATACAATTTCAGCAGTTGAATTAATATCTAGCTTTAACCAACTCTTGACAGTTTACCAGAATTTTTCTTGTCCTCCATAATTTTTATACAGAACAATATTTTGGTTTGACCCAATGTCATAAAAACAGAACTCACTATTGAAGTCACATAGCCATTTTCATCATCGCCCAGAATGCTGACAAGACTTGCTTTCAAGTTCTGGCAAATAAGATTTGCTTCAAACCAGGTAGCCCGAGCTGCATCACCTGTGGGTGGACTGACGAAGTAACAATCAGAATTGAACTCTGTCCAGGATCCATTTCCACATCTCTGAGCTGTGCAAGAAATAGAACAGAGTGTTTGTAAAGTATATTACTAAAGTGTATATTTACACTTATGAAACTAGTTTTAATGACCTTGTTTGCAATTCATATCTTAATAATAAGTTACGCTAAAATCAGATCAACATTTTTCTTATTATATAAATTTTATATCAACTGAAAGCTTCAGTAATTCCTATCAGGTGTTGTTTGAACAGCTGCACTCTGTAGCCTGACATAGATGTGATTGTCACAGTATGGAAAGATCTATTTCTCCATAGCTGAAATTATAGGACGAAAATTTGTAATTGATCCTTAGCATCCAGTATGATAATTTTAGTGAACTCAAGCAAATATTTTGATTATCCTAACAGATAAAATAGCAGATGAAAATATGTTGCCTTGAGGTGAAAAATAGTAATCAATATTTATTTCTCTTTCATCTTTTCCGCTTACAACTTTGTCTTCCTCACTCCAGCTTCAACTATACTTTATTTTCTAATACAAGCAAATGCTTTGCAGTAGGATATTTCTGAATCCAAGATTTCCCATTTTGGACTATTTGAAACTGAAACTTGCTGCTTAATAGAGAGCTTTGAAATAATGTGTCTATTTCAACACAAACAAATAATGATATAGATGTGTGACATTTAAAAAAAAAAAAAATTATATGTGAGATTTATCTGCATTTATTGATCTACTGACATGCAGTCATACTTGACACACATGACAATAGAATCAGTAAAGTCATCATTTTGTGTGACATGGTGAGAAATATCACAGATGATTACAAGCCATCATCAAAGTTATTTCACAAAAGATCCAAGTCAGGTCTTGTTGTTTTGAGAAAATGTAATTGTTTCGAGAAAATGGACAGAATTGTTTTGCTGATACAAGACATTCAAAATATATAATGTTTCTGTGGCAGAAGATAATGAGGTGGTGATTATGGCTTATATTACTGTTAAGAAACGAGAATGACTTAGGCGATTGCTGCATAAACTGTGACTACAAAGGATTGTGAAGGCATGATCCAAAGAGGGGAAGTAAATGAAGTGACACAATGCTCATGTGCTGTGTGCTGAACAGAACAGATGTAACCCAAACTACAGTGCAGAGAGATGCATTAGGGATTGTCCCTCTCTTTGTGTATCCTAAACTTGTACTTTATCTCCAAGGACTCATTTGTTATTAATACAATTATGTTCAGAATGGACTTTTCTTTTATTCACTCTTCTTAACTTTCCTTGAAGCAAAAAGTGGATGCCTATACACAACTAACAAACGAGTGAAAAGATGGTGACTTACTTGATATCCCAGGTGTAATTGTGGGTCTTGGAGTTGTCACGACAGCACCTGCAAAACGAAAAAGAAGAAGATCACAAATGATTATTTGAGTGTGTGTGTGCATATGTGCAGTTGTCTTTGCATAGCTGTATCTGATGTATGTGCTCATATTGCTTAAAGATGACTTGTTCTTGTATCAGTCTTTAAGATGATGACATGCTACATAAAATGCCTTTTATGATTACTATTATTATTTTTGTTGTTTTATGGTTACTAATATTATTATTATTTTGATATTATCATTATTATTCTTTCCACTGATCATTTCATTGTAATAATAATAAGATTTTATTACCTCTTGGTATCTGGCAGATCCAGTTATTTGCCAAGGAACAATAGTTGTCATTCCAGTAATTCTGAGGCAAAATCCACTGGACACAGTCCTCTCTGCAAAATTCAGAGAAGAATTGGTGAAAACAAGAAGATGAAGCTCAACACGATAAGAGGTAAAATAAATACAGTGAGAGAAGAATTAAATAAAATATAAGCAGAGTGGAAGACAGTGAGAACAGGAACATTTTGTAACTTTTCATTTTTATTTCATTTCTTCTTCAAAATAGTGATTGTTAAATGGAGGTGTCATTCCTCACCCGAAACTCAGATGCTGGTTGATCGTACAGCATTCCGCACCCAAAACTCGGGGAGGGGACGATGTCAGGCTGAAATCACTTTGGCTTACCATACCAATACAGGACCATAGAACTAGACCTGCATGCCATTCATCACTTGCTCACTCACTCACTCTTTCATCCAGCAATATATGTGTATGTTTCTTTCATTTTCAAACAATTTGAACTATCTTTTAAATTGTTCACTTGAAGTGAAGTAAACTTTGCCAAAAAAAAAATCGTTATATGAAGATATCTTCCTGGACAAACATCCTGCTCCAATCGTGGACATGATTTAACATCCTGTGGTAAATCTAGCCCACAGTGTTACTGTGCATGTGCAACTCAGGTGTAAAATGCCCTGACGGCATTCTGCAGCCAAAACTCGGGTGCGGAATAACACTCCGTTGTTAATTTCTAAGTCTAATGCTTAGAATGACAATGAGATTTGAATGTCTGAGCTCAGCAATATCAGAACGCTCTGTGGGCAGTTGCTACTGAAAACTTTACTGTTTGTCTACATCATAGCTGCTCCACAATCACCTAAATCACTTTTTACAGGTTTTGAGTTATGATGTTGACCATAATCACACTAGTCAAGCAACCTGTTTACAACAACAGTGCGCCACAATGCCTTCAAAATATTTCAATGTCATCTACAGTATAAACTGTAAGTCTTCTATACACAAAATGGTATTTGGTCATTCTCTTTATAAATGATGAAAAGTGATATAATTTTGTGTTCCCTATAGCTCAAAAACTAGTGAATAGATTTCCATAATCTTGGCCTTGAAAGAAAAGGACTCCTTTCATGTAGGAGATTTGTTTATAAAAAAATATTTTTCTTGAAGTATTAAAAAAAAAATGCCTTCCTGAAAAACCCATTTTCAATAAACACTTTTTCAGAACCTTGACCTATCAAGTAGGTGACCGTCTAAACAATTCACCTCCATTTAATAGCAAAGATGGTATCTCAGTTCATGAGTCTGCACTCGTGTAAATCTACTGCAGATCAGTGGTCACAATAATCAATGTGGCAACAATGGTACTTTTTTAAAATGTACTGGTAATTTTGCTGTTACTCTGGATCTATAACTTAACCCTTTTAAAATGTCTTGGCAAAATACCAGGACTGCTTGAGAAAACAAGAGATAACGGGAAAGGAAAGGATGGATCTTTATTTTCTACAGCTAGATCTACTTTTTGATCCACATGAATAACAGTGGATTTCCAAGTACCAACAGGCACAGATTGTATAACTTCAAATGTTATCTCTGACATAGCTCTATAATAATTTCTGCCATGAACATGAACATTGATAGATCTACAATCCAGAACAAAATGTTTTTAATGCAGTCTCAATATGATTATGTCTTGACTAAGATGACAATGCTCATCTCTGTGACAGATTACGGATATACTGAAATGATCCCCGCCCACAATGCAGAAAGAAGACATTCTGCTTACAGAGTAGCCTAATTTTGTGTTTGAAGTCCTTCTCTTTACCTACATAGCTGGAGTGCTCGCAATGCTGTAGTCATGTGCCAGGTAAAATGATTTCTTTCATTAAATCTACTTTGAGTTTAAGCTTGAAGTAACGCAAAATAGTGTTTCAAATTAATGGTATGTTTATCACAAGATCATATCCATGTCTACCATCCATTCACAGAACAGATGCATTCATCTTGCTTCTTAAAATAGCTAAGAGTGATTAGAGCCATTGTGGGATAACTGGTACAATGCATTACCTCTGGTTGTGATTGTTTGGTTCACCAGTTGCCCAGTTAGTGTAAGTAAAAGGACCAGAGTCTGACCATATATAACCTGCAGATAAACAAATGGAAAGTCAAAAATTATGCTTTATGTATCATTAATGCAACATCCTTAATCATATTACAAGAGACACTCAATAGAGAGTCAAAAGCACTAAGCATAATTACAAGACATATAAATGTTACTCAGCAGTCTATGAAACTAAGGCTGAACATCCAAACTGCCACCAAGAATTTCGTATTATAGCTTATTAAGATATGCAGTTTCACTGGCTGGACATTTGAAACATATTCTTAAAATTCTAAATGATTATTTCCTGATATTCCCAGGGCATGCACTACTAAAAAAACTGATGTCACCATTTTTAAAGAAAAGACTGTTTTTGCATCATATACCTGTTCACTGAGTTTATTGGACATGGCAAACAAGCAAAAATTTTGTTTTCCTACATTATGTAATAAAAATGATGGCCATTTTGGATTTTTTTCACACGTTTTTTATTTGCCTATAACTTTTACTTTTTTTTGTCAATTGTTCTGAAACTTGGCATGAGGCAACTTAGGACATATATGCATCTTTGAATAGAAGGATTTGAAATTTGCTAGTTCTGTCTCTCTGGCACAACCTGATGATTGTTTATGTGTTTATTTTTCATTACTTTTCTTTATTCAAACAGCAATAAAACAAAAATGAGAAAAGATACGTTTTTGTTCTATACAAATTTTTGTTACATGATCACAAGGCAGCCTGGAAAAGGTTATCCTATTCAGACACAAAATAAAAAAGTAGTAGGAATTTTGCTGCAGAAAAATAATTTTTGAGAAACTCCATGAAACAATATATTTTTTTCCTCAGTATGAACTTCAGAATTAAGACACAAACATGAAAAGGAGGCTCCCCTCACTTTCTTTTTACATGCCGACACAATTATATTTCATGTACAATGGCTAAAGAAGCAAAATTGAAGTTTTTCAATTTGACCCAAAAACTGAAAATTTTGATCTATATAAGCCCACACAGGCCCTTGAAAGGGGGGGTGGGGGGTGGGGGGGGGGGGTTCAAATGATTGAACTAAGGGTTTTTTAATGCTTCAAATTCAGATTCAGCACGTCCAAATTAGAGGACAAGTGTGGAAAAATTTTTTGCTTTGCATCTCGTTGCCATGACAATGCCACCATATTGGATTTTGTGTTATGAAAATTAGCTATTCTCAAAAGCCTAAGGCTCCTAGAGTATTGAATAGAATAATGTTAAATTTTGCGCATGAATAATATAACCCTATGTAAAAGATAAAATGCATTTTGTTTTGTGTTTATATACCATAGAATATCTTTCATAAATTTTTGAAATATGTACATTGACAGGAGGTAAATTTTTCGCAATTTTCCACCAAATATCCAATTTTCCTTCAAAAACAGAAATGAAATTCAGAAAAACCGATGCATTTTCTTAAAACACATGCTATGGAGGACGTATATACCAAATTTGAAGGCAACTGGTTGAGAAATAAAAAATCCTTAGGAAAAAAAGTGAAGAAATCATACATATTGAGAAAATCGCAATTGAATTTTCATAATCTCTCTATACAGTCATTTAGTGGTGCCACATTGGTGCCGTTTTGAGGCATAAAACATAAGTTTCTGGCCAAATCCGTTGTTTTTCTGGTCTGAGAAGAGTTCAAAGTGTCTAAAAATAGCAAAACGCCATTTCTGATATTTTTAGTCCAAAACCTTTTTTCAGGACCCGCACCTCCTCTTAAGATATTCTGTGTAACGATAAAAGAATAGAAGAAAGCAACAAACAAAACCATGCCTGGAAATACACATATACATTTTCTGTTTGTAAAATTTGTTTGTTTGTTTGTTTGTTTTTGTTTTTGGGTTCTCTATCACAAGAGAATGAATAAATTTTAACAAATATAGTTTCAAAATATTTCGGAGGGCAAGCTGTAAAGGCATGCAGTTTTGAAAACTGCATCTCGGCCTTTACATAGCACGTCAAGAACACTGAGTGGTCTCTCCAACAGACAGAAGTAAGACAACTGACAACAAAATATAGCCCGGCATGGTTATCTTTCTTGATGTAAAATTCTGGTGCATCAAATTCTGTTTCATAGGCATGTGTTAGAAGACATACTCGAGATAACCACCAGTAAGGAGGTTGAAAGATGTGAAATAAACGAGTAGAAGACATACATAAACGACTACATACTTCCTTCAGCGTCTCTGTCATTCAGTCCAATCCAGTAGCTTCCAGTGATGTTACTATATGAAAAGGATGAATAAAAAGAATAGTGAAATATTTTGGAGTAGCTCAAACTCAATTTATGCACTACTTGAAACAAGGAATGTCAAATTTACCATGCTATTTAACTTGAAATACTTGAAACCAATGATAAAAAGAAAGAAAACAAACAAGAGACATAAAAAAAAGATTTCATGAGAGTTTCAGATTTTCATGGTTCAGTCATATTGGTCTAAAATATAAATTTGCTAAACTTTACCATTTACCTCAGAAATTTCGTCCTAACGTAGGTCTCAAAATTTTTGTTCCTCACAGTCAGGAGAGTTCCACCTGTGGCTTGTTTACTGCAAAAAGCTTGAGCTTCTGTCCAAGACAACTTGTTGTCCAGGGTCATGGTGAATGCCTGAACATACATAAACAAAAATGTGCTTATGTTTCTCACATTTAAGGACTGTAACATAGCATCTTCATGTTATGAATTATATAACTAAGATTCATAAACTTACAGCTGATTGTCATTGTCTATAGCATATTGTATTTGCATTACATCAATATGGATGACATGGACCCATCAATTTTTATTAACAAACCATTCATTTGCCAATGACAGAGCATTCAAAACATATTAAAAGTTACCATTTAATATGAAAAGCCACCAGAATTCATTTTGACAATTATAGTCTTGATTCATGCAATTGGTTGGATGTTATTCTAAAGCAGGGGTTCCAACCAGTGGGTCGTAAAAAATTAGTAGAAATGCTTGCGGAAAAATTAATTTCAACTCATTTGTCACATACCTTTTTTATGCTCTTATATATTTTTGTTTTTGTTTCAGTGTTTCTTTCATTTTCCATCACAGAGAATAAAAATGTAAATTAAGTTACTGCTAGCAGGGAGTCGGGGGGGGGGGGGGGGTTCAAACATTTGAGGAGGGGATTGCGAGTGCAAAAACATTAGGAACCACTGTCCAAAAGCCATTTTTCATAGAGATAAGCAAACAGGCAGGAGATATAGTCATGCTCAAATACAGTGGCGTGTAGTCTTCATTTTCAGGGACTGCAAGTGTTTGAAGACACTGACACTTTCAAGATAACACTAAAAAAAAAAGCATATCCTCAGTGATAGAACACAGCCACTTTCACATATGGATCTGTATTGATGGGTTGTGTGATAAGATGTACATGACAGAGTTTTGTAAAACAGTCCAGATGTACTGACAGTCCAAGGATATCTTCAACTTTCAGTGCTTAGAGGTTGTAAGTTTCTCCTTAGATAAGCACTACAGAAAACGTAACTTAGTATTTTCACATTATGAATCACATTAAACTGACAACTTGACAGCAGGTTATGTTCTCACCATAATACAAATATTTGCCCATCCTCTCCAGCCAGGAGAGCAAGGAAGACGGCTGGTAGTGGTGGTGGTAGGCACAGGTGTAGTGAAGCCCTGACGTGGTATTTCACAAATGTAGGGCATTTTGGTATTGCAATTATAGTTCACCCACAGTCCTGCTGGGCGAGCTGTCTGCATGGCCACACATGTGTTGGTTTCAGTGCCTAAAGACACAGACAAGAACATACCAATTTCTCTAATTACATGCAAATCCTCTACATTAGATGAGCAAAACCAACAAACAGACCCTCTGAGCATTCTCAGAAAATTAGACCTGAGACAGCATAACTGGAAAAACAAACAGAAATTATTAAGAGTCAAGCATAAGATTCTGGCTTAAATATGCAATATCTGGCATGGATATTCAACATTTGGCCAGGATATATACAATCTCCACCATACAGGAACTGATGACAGAAAGAGGGCTAATCAGTCATCTGACAAAACCAAGCCTTGAAAAAATAGAAACGGTGGTAATTTTGCACTGCCAGATAGGAAGATGAGGGTACAATCTGAGACCATCAGAATGGAGCAACTAGCCGAGCCAGCAGTTAAGAGAGGCTGGTTGCAGACCCATTTTAAGGGAAGAATCTTGAAACTGATATCATTCAAATCAGTTTGTTTTAAGCACAATTTGCAGCACCATAGAAGCTTACCTAACTGCTAAAGCAGAAGATGGAACAAGCAAGACTATGCCATATATGTGAGATGTCCATTGCTTTTACTCATTCTCATTTGAAGGACTGACATACTTCATAATTTCATAGTGGACTGCTGTTTGTCTCCTATGAACAGTTTCTATGACATGTTCCAAGACTAAATTCTTTTCTAAATGTTCTGCTATTGTTTCCAATGTAAAATTCTGATGCATCAATTTCCCTTATATATTTATTTCTTACATATTACTTCTCATATATAATAGTCCATATAACCACAGCACCTATCTCACAGTTAAGATTTCCATAAGCAAAGAATGTTAACTTTCCTATAAATAAACTAAATTCATTGGCAAGTGTTATTATTCTCTTCATTACATTGCATAAAATCCCCATTATGAAAAAGTGAACCATTAACTGAAATGCTTTGGTAACATGATCATTTAAAAAATGAGAAATATCATTATGTAATTAGCATATACAGAAACTGATTTAACTTTTCCGAAGCTTCTTCCTTTTGTTCCACCTATAATTATAGGATGGTCCTCTTATCACAGCTGAGTAACGAAAAAGCGTTTCATGAGTTTACCAGTATGATTCATGCTCCAGGCTGTGAAGTCGACAGTGAAGTTTGAAGTCCATGCGTATTGTCCCTTTGTCTGTGGAGTGGAGGACAGACCAATCCAATATGCTGGGCTATGGAAACGATACAGTTCTGCTCCGAGATAAGCCTGGACATGTCTGAAATTTTAAAAACAGCAAGACACCATAAAAACTGCAGTTCATCTTGGCATCAGAAATAATATTCCATACTCTCACCAGTAAAAGGCAAGACTACAGAACAAAAACAGGCATTTATTTTTCACAAGTGTTAATTCATCTGCTTCTTACAAAAAAATATTGTATACAGTTGTCCCTCATTTATCACGGGTGTTTGATTCCAGGACTGCCCGAGATAAGTGAAAATCCACGAAGTAGGGATATTATACTTGTTTTGTCATTCACATACATTTTAAATCTTTATAAACCTCCCTCATACTATTATCAACCCTCCATCTACTGACATTACCCTTCTCTCATACAGAACTCATACTCTGACTGGTCGGCGCCCGTCTGTTAGCCAATAGCATGCCATGTACAATCTTACGTGGGTAAAATAATGGAAATTTAAATATTTTATTATAACGGTGCAATCCCGCGATATAACAGGAAATCTGCAATACAGAAATACATATGAAGACTCCAGTGAAAAAACCAGAAAAGTCACATTTTCTACAAAGGGAGAAAAACCAGAAATCAAAGTTTAGAAGTCTATAGTTTTTCACTGTAGACCCTTTTAAAAACTCTCTTTTTAGCGGAACTTACCTGGTTTTTCCGAATTATTGTTCTGGTTAACAAATCCTAACGCTGTGCTTTATAACGTCGGGGCAATAACTCATTTTTCGCAAAAATTTGACTTATCTGGTTTTTCCACTGGAGTCTTCATATTTATTAAAGATCCGCGATACAGTGAAGCCACAAAAGGTGAACCGCAATATAGCGGGAGACGACTGTACACCATTTAACATAACAAGCGAAGAATAAACATCCCCATTATATTAATGCATACAATGGGAGATCATTGTGACCAGTTTTATTACTTCCCTTTGTGAGATACAAGAGGCGTTGAAAAAGCACAGTAAAGCAGACAAAAAAATCAGTTCTGCGCCCTCTGCTCGAAACATATGTCATGAATTTATTTTTTTTACTTCTTGGTATATAGAAACTGTTTCTTCTTAATGTCATAATTTTATCAAAGGTGATCAGTCTTTTGAATGATGAGAAGTAAAGTGATTTTTCCTTCCTTACATTGCTTGCTCAACACCTCTTGTATCTGGCTCATCACAACAATATCCCACATTGTCCAAAATCACATACAGAGATGCCAGTGAAAAAAGAATTGCTGCATGCTTATCCTTCCAGTGCCATCAACTAAACAGGTAACCTATTTTTCTCATTTCAAGCAGGAGAAGAGTGACTGGAACTAATGCAAATGGGATCCCTTTTGACAAAGCGGTTTTTCATGTACAAGTATTTTCTAAGTGAGCAATAGTTTGCTGTGGGAATTATCCAGATACAAAAAAACAAAAAATGTCAAACCTAGTGTTGCACTTACAAATTTTGCAGCAAGAATAGATTTAAAGAAGTAGATCGCATGGGTGAAATTTAAGAATGCACACATGTATCTTTGGGACACAGGTTTGTCATTTGTAGGCTCAGCATTATTCCAGACTTCCATGATGAATCCATTCACTTACAGAGAATGTGTCTGCTAGCATGGCCAAAAAATATTCTGAATAGCCTGTTAATAAATCCAAAGTCTTAGCAGGAATCTATATAATGGGAATTCTAACCAGCAATCTTCTCCATACAATTTATATATGATTTGTTAACCCCAAACAACTTGAACTGTTCTGCACCTAAAGTTGGATGTTCCAAACTGGTAACATCATTACCCTTGTTAGGAAATAATGTTGTTACCAGTTCTGGCACATCTATTGCTTACTAGCCTGAACTAAATGACAAACTGAGTTTTAAGAATCTTTTTGTGACATCTGGGCAGATCAGCACAAGATCTTAGGACCTCTTAATCTCAATTCACAATTTCTATGACAGCAAACACTAATTTGGTGAGGTATTTTTTTGCGAATACCTAGATTTGCTGTGGAATGATTTTTTCTATCTCTTGTGTCACCTATTATTTCACAGATGTTAACTTGCTGACATTGTCATATTATTTTGTCTGTTATTAAAATGGTAAGTGTTGTCACTGTTATTTTATTTTTATGTTTTAGTATAAAAGAATATCAAATTACCATCATAAGGACTGAAAAAGTTGAAACACAACACTGGCTTCTATTCATTATTTCATTCGACGAAAAAGTGTGAGACGTCATCAAATGATTATCATGACAAGAGAAACCATTTTTACACCATGGATTTTCAGTGGTTTCTGTTACATCATTGTGTTCTGGATGAGAAAATAAAAAGTGACTTTTCTCCTCTTAAGGGCGGGTCCTGGAGGTGATTTTTTTTTTATTCTTAAAGATAGGCTATTTTAACCTTGTCCATCGCATTCGGCATGTTCAAATTAGAGAAAAACTGTGAAAAAAAAAATCGACTTTTTTAATCAGTTACCATGGCAACACCGCCATCTTGGATTTTTGGCATCTCTAAAATGGCTAACTTCAAAATCTATCTAGTCCGTCAAATTTTAACAAAACTGGATAAAACTTTGTAAACGCTTTTTCTGACACAATATCTAAAAAGTTACTTATTTTCAGCCCTTTGTATGCCATAGAAAATTTTCTAGAAATTTTGAAAATGCCATGTAGCAAAATTTCAAATTTCGCCATTTTTTCATATTAAAAACCCATTTTTCTCTGAAACTTACCAACAGAATTGGACGCGCATATATACGTTTACTAGTTTTGTTGTGAACATGATGTGTGCCAAATTTGGTTAGAATCGGTTTAGAAACAAAAACGTAGATAGCAAAATACTCACAAAAAAACAGGTTTTGAGAAAAACGCATTTAAAGTTTTTTTTCACGGAAAGATTGACATGGACATTTTTATTCGGCTTTTGGCCTCAAAACACCCTTTTTCTACATACTAGCCCTCTTTTCATGACTTCTGTGTCTTTTAT
>JBCEWB010940348.1:0-15428 GCA_039654565.1 Peronia peronii
CAAAAACACGTACTAGAACACTAGATTTAGGAAAAAACACTAGATCTAGTGTAAAAACACTAGCGCTGGTCATTCTGCCTGCAAGGCAAATACTTACCCGGATTTTTTAACACTGTTGTTAGTGTTTTCACTGCGTAGCTGTCTGAACGAAGAATTGATTTTCCATTCTGTATAGAAATTCTAAATTGACGTCGGTTGTTTAAGGTCTGTCATCCCGTTTGTTTAGATTGAATGCAGTTTCTTACCTCGATCAAACAACTTGAAAAAAGTTAGCGAAATTATTGAGGTTTAAGCTGTCATGGCATCCAAAAGGTCATTGGTGTGTGCTGATCGTGAAACATTCAGGGTAAACAATCAAGTATTTTTTACTCTCACTGCGATCGTGCTAACACTGGGTAATCTCCCTTGTTGAATATCTCAGCAACAACTTTGTTGAAGGGTTACAATGCATTCTTTTTGTTGTTGTTGTTGGCGGTGTTGTTTTTGAGAGTTATCTACCCACTTGCTGCTGTGTTTTGCCTGTTGATCTCCAAACTTGATATATTAAAAACTATATTTCGATTCCAAACACTGTTTTTTAGATAGCTCTTCAGAACACAATATGAGTTGCATGTTTATAAGCACACAGGATTTTTTTGTTTGTTTGTTTGTTCTTGTTTTTGTTTTTTTTATTATATTATCTTTGCCTTTTTAAATCGTTTCTCAGAGTCGCAGCAAATTGAGATTTAGCAATTTATTCAAAAATAAAATGAGTGAAATGTAATTTACTTGCAAATATTCAAACCTTCTTCTAATCAAACTGAGCATGCATTTAAAACCCAAGTTTGTCCCTATTTCCTTCGAATTGAAAGGTTAAGAAAGGGAATTCCTTCATGCCAAAATAGCCTTCCTGTAAAGGCATAAATGAAACCAGTAAGCAATATCTTTTTCTGTATTTCTTTCTTTTATTTTTATCTTTCGTATGAAGCCAGAAGTAAAGCAACGAAGGAATGTCTCTTTTCTTTTCTCTCTCTCTTTCTATTTTTTTTAGTAGTGGCCTTAGTATGCAAATACACTGTTTCGCTGTGCAAGGGCAGCCTATGATATGAATACATCAAATATTATGTCAGTTTATCAGAATTTAAAATTGTCTTTTTATCTATGCATTTCAGCTTTTAAAACTCATTATTTCAGCATGACATCAGTTGTACATTTATTTCACTGGCATGTTTGTCTGTCTGTTCATCCATCTGTCTATTATGATGTTTTTCTGTCAATCCTATTCTCTCTTCACTATATAAATTAACCTGTCTATCACTCTATATCTTTTGTTGTTCTGTTTGGCTGTTGTTGTTTTCATTTATTTTTATCAAGGAATTTGTCTGTCTGCTTGTCAGTCTGTCATTGGCTATGTCTCAAGATGATGGTTATGTTCTATATACGTCTTTCAACCTCCTGGTGGAGGTTATCTTGGTTGATGATGGTGAAGAGAATGGCTATCACTGCAAAGATGAAGGAAGATGATTTTTTAGGATAATGTTGAGTGTGGTGGTGATCGCGATGGTGATGATGAAAATGTATTGAGCTACCTACCAGTTGACAGATTATGTCCTGATATTCAGGATATCTCTGTAACATGATGATGACATCGATGATGATAATGATGACGTATTTATCAATTTGATCAACCTCCAGTTCTTCATATAATATTGTTTTTTGCTTTTTTTTTCAGTGTATTTGATTACTTATCAGTTAGACAGTCGTCTTAGTTTTAAGACATTTTTGTAAAATGATAATGATGATGATGATGAGCCAAACGGACTATAAAATTTGACAAGCTCCAGCAATTTACTTGATTTTCAAATTATGAATTCTCCAAATTTGTTATATATTTTTTTCCTGTACATGAATTTAGTTAGTTTTCAGTTGACAGCCTGTGTTTTAAATTTCAAAGCAATTATATGAAATGATACTGATAATGATGATGATGACATAAGATAGATAACAGACTCTGTTTGTCCTCTAAAGGAAATTGCATTCATTGTTGATGAGAACAGTCCTGACACAAGATATATCAGCACTCATGCATATAGACACAATTATCCTGAACAGAATCACAACAAGGCAGACTCAAAAAGCATAATCATATATGATGATGAAAATAATGATGATGATGGGGATGAACGTCAGATAGACTGATGAGGGAATCAGTGAAAATGAAGTTGATAATGAGGTGATGAAGATGTAGGTGGTATCAATATCAAGTTCTTTGTGTGTTATTTCCTTTTTTTTTTTTTTAAGTTGTTCAATTAGTTGTTGGTTAGACAGTCTTCGTATATGTTATAAAAAGATGTAAGTGGTGAAGATGATGCTGGTGGCCGGCAGGAGTTATGGAGGGAGAGCGGTGATGGGTGACACATTTATAGACATTTTAAGAAAAAAAGTTGTTTGTGATGGGATCAAGTACTTCAGGAAAACCGAAGACATTAGTTATGTATGTATAGTATCTATTATTTTCAAAATATTGTGTAACAAGTCAGGCAACGCATCCCTTTCTTCCTCCTCCCTCTCTCTCTCTCACTGTTTTATCAAGAATTTAGAAAAAAAAATAACAATATGACAATGGAGAAAAATATTCCCTCATTTCTTAAACTGGATCTAATTTGAATAAAAAATGCTTAAAAAATCTTTCTCTCTTTTTTGTATGTCAAGTTTTAAACAGAAAATTGAAGGCAGGCGATAAAAAAAAAGATATGGTCTTGAAAGTTTTGTGGGTTTTGTTGTTGTTGTTTTTACTGTTATTGTTTCTGTCATATTGAGATTAGGAGTAGCAGTTGGTTTATTTACACTCAAACTTATATTAAATGCTCAATTATCAATAAACGTTACATTTTGAGGAAAGAAGAGATGATTTAAATTTTTGTTGTGTGCAGTTCTCATCTTTTCCCGCAGATAGCCGAACGTGTAAGTTCATTTGAATTGATAGAGATAAATAATATGGAGAGACAGACAGACAAATGAAAAGATAGAAAGAAGGACCAGGATAACACTGACTCATAAATGCATGGATAGATGGATGGATAAATAGATCGATGGATGGATGAATGGGTGGATGGAGGGAGAATATGGATGAATGAATGGATGGACATTGATATGGGCAAAGGTGGATGCAGATCTGAAGACAAAATACACTGCCTGAGTATGACCAGATCAGAAGTGGCAATAGTAATTTTACAACTATAACTTTAGCAACGCAGTAATGTAATAAATTGATACTTTTGTGAAAGAACTCTCATTTTTTTCTTAATGTTAATAAATTGTTATTTGTATGAGAAACATTATAAATGAAGGTCACTTAAAATAGCATTTTGTGAATGGAAAGTATTGTCATGAATGTCCACAAATATCTTCAACAGATTCAACTGACCCTGTTCCTCAAAGAGCTGGGCTTGCCTGTTCATGATGCCCTGTTGCTATGGAAGAGAGAGTACTCCATCCCTGCTACCACAGGAAAAGGAAGTTGTCAGCATAGTTGGCATGGCAACGAGGGACGCTACATCTACAACATCCGACATCTGTATGGTCTGGAAGGAGGCAAGATCGACTACAAGGCCCATAGCTGTTCAACCATTCAGGTGAACATTATGACGTGTGTTTGAGTTCATGTTGCCCGATTGTTCGCATTAGTAATGGCAGACCTACAATTTTATCAACCCTGAAGGTTGGACTTTACATAATATTATTATGGGTGCCCATTTTTTAAAAACATTTATTTATTATTATTATTATTATTATTATTATTATTATTATTATTATATTGTTGTTATTATTATTGTTATTATTACTATTATCATTATGATGATTATTATTATTTTACGAAAATTGTCTTAAAATTAAACTGACTGTTCACTGGCAAGTAATCAAATACATCAAAAAAGTTGAAAAATAATATGAAGAATTTTGAATTGAGTTAATAAAATGAACTAATATTACTATTATTATGCATGTAGCCATTTATTCCTAGGGAAGTAGGGTTATCTTGGCTTAAATTATGTGTCCACTTTCGTGAAACGACATTTTTTGTGTGAAAATTTTGAAATTTGGAAATTTTACCTGAACGGCGGGGTCACCTTCTGTCCATCTGATTCTTGACTGCCAAAGCTTCTTTACCATGCGCAGCATACACACATGACATCAGGCTTCCTTATCTAAGAAACCAGGGGACCGCTTAGTCACTCTTAAAGAGCAAACAGAATCTAAATCTTCCCCATCCTCGGTAGGATTTGAACTTGTGACATTTTTGCCAAGGAGCAGATGCCTTGGCCACGGGGTCACTTTTGGGTGCCCATTTGCAGCTGTTACAAGCTGTCAAAGTTCTGCCATAAAAAGATGCTTTAGGACTGAGGGCTCCTGAAAACTGAGTTGCATAACAAATTTGTCATTGCCAGTGTATGTTGAAATGAGCACTCTTTTGATTTTCTGGTCATCCTTAGATCTTGTTTAATTCCATAAAAACAATCTTGAGCCAAATCATATGTTTACCTTTCACTATTTGTCTTTTTTCTTGTTTTCTGTCAAGATCTCTCATTTTTAACTTTTTCTCAGCTTCTCTCTTTCACTATGATTCTCTTTGAAGTGTCTCTCTCTCCCCCCCCCCCCCCTCTCTCTCATTACCATGACTCTTCTTTCTCTGTCACTCTTTTCTCTTAGTCTTTCCCCTTCTCTTTGTCTTGTTTTGAGTTTGTCTTTCTTTATTTTTTCCATCTGTTACCTTCTCTTTCTCCCCTCTTCACCTTTCTCACACCTTTGATTGTTATTTCATTTGCACTTTGACATCACTTCACTCAATCTAAGCACAAACTTTCTGATGCTTTTCAGGGACGATCACTCATGTGTGGTGATGTTGGTGGCTGCCCATTTGTCTCCCTTGACAAGCCATCACTCGTGACTTGGCTCTCTGAGAAGGTTGCAGATGTTTCTAGCATTGAAGTCATCACGCAGAGATGTCAGCAGCAGCATTATGGCCAAGCTTGCCAACAATTTATGTGGCAGAGGTTATCTCAAGCCAGAAGGACCAGACAGACAACAGAAAGTATGTCTTCACATTTCATGGTACAGCCAGACTCTAAGAATATGTCAGCCTCTGGGACTGTACTTGACAACTGGAGACAGAACTGCATTAACAGATCTGCTCTACAGTCTGAAGTGAGAAGTAACAGACAGATACCCCAAACTTTGTCTTCAGATGTCAATAAATTAGTACATTCTGATAGTATCAGTGAGACCCAAGCTTCAGGGTGTGAAGCTTTGAATACAGAAAACCAGAGACATAGCCATACTTCACAGTTCTTTCAAAACAAGAGAATTAAACAGACACTGAAGAGTCTGTCTTCTCAAACAGACATATCATCATACTCTGAACCAAAAATTCTATCCTCATATGCCCGTATACCATCATACTTTCTACATTCCGATGCCCAAACTTCAGAGTCTGAAAGTTGGAATGAAAGGGGACATGACTCTCACAGTAAACACACCGTTGCTCCATATCACCTCACATATGAAAGCAGGTTTTGCTCATCAGCTGTATGTGAAGAGCCAGTTAATAAAAGAACTCATCAAATTGATCCTTATGAGGTTACATCTGCCCAGTCACATCAGGAGCAAGAAATTGCTTGGCCCTCATTTCAGGGACAAAAATATCATTCCTCACATCAGATGCAATCAAACACATGTTCAGATTATTGTCAAGAAGCAAAACAGTTTAATGAAGTAAAATTTGAATCTAAATGGAAAATGAACTCAAAAATGAGATGCCACACTTGTGATCTGAAAACAAAGCAGTTTAACAAACCAAAGTTCATGTCTGAATGTGGTATAAACTCAAAAGCAAAGTGTCAGAATCTTTTGCTGAAATCATGCAGTCCAGGGGCCAGCCATTGTCATGTCTCTGAATCTCTGTGCCATAAATGTGATTGCTTCAATCTTAAATGTGATTGTTCATGCCAAAAGTGTTTCTGTCAATGCAATAAATCTGAGCATTCAGATCATAAAACTGACCATCCAGATAAAAAATCTGATTTTTCAGGTCATAGATCTGATTGTTTTGATCATAGACCAGACTGTTCATGCCTTAAGTCTAACACTTTGTGCCATGAATCTCACTGCAATAAATCTGACTGTTCGTGTCATGTATCTGATTTTTTATCCAAATTGGCTGTCGACCTCAGAAAGACTTGTGATAGTGGAGAATATAAGAATATAAGTCGTCAAAAAAATAAGCTGGATAAGATAACAGCCTGTTGCCAGAGTGTCATGTCGAATGTCACTGTCCAGTGTTGCTATTGTGACATGTCAAATGTCACCCCAGTCTCTTGTCAATGTAGGGCATCAAGTGTTGCGGCAAAAATTTCTGAAAATGGCACAGGGAACCTCACTACAAATAGTTTTGAGACAGCCACATCAGTTGGCATTGCAAAAACTAGTCTGAGTGATACATCAGCAGTTTGTAAGAAAAGATGTAGATCACAGTTAGGTCAAATGAAAGAGGAGGATGACAAACATGTGAAGGAGAAGAGAGATTTCATGTGCATTTCATCTCATATCAAGAAAAAGAGATTAGTCACATCACAGTACCAAACTGATACAACTACTTCTTCATTTTTCCATAATCCAAAGTCAGTTTCAAATTCCATGGGTTTGTATTGCCCATGTTGTGGGGGAGGATGTTTATCTTTGTTGAGAGCATTACTTGTACCTCATAAACCTGTGGATTCAGTTGTTGATTTGAGGCTGAGGCAACATATAGCAGATAACAGGCAAAATGCATGCACTTGTGCAAAGAAATGTGGAAATATTTTATGTGGCATTTGTGTTGGGGAAGTAAAATATGATGAATGCTCAAATGGACAGTCTTCTTTGATAGGGGAAATTATTACTGATAGTAGTAAAGATTATGATAGAAAGAGAGGTAATGTCAGTGATAGTCATGACAAGACAGATGACTTTAGCAGCAAAGAGATGATCACTAGAAAAAGTCCATTCAGGGAAAACTACAATGATACGAGTTTCTTTAACAACTTACAGAGTTACAACAACGGTGCTGTTCAAGTGGGAAGTGGTAATATCACCTGTGATGAAATTTCAGTTAGTGAAATATGCAGTGACAAATGTGGCAGCACTGATGCAGAAAGTGACAGTAATAGTGACGATCTCTTCTCTGACAGTGATGTAAGTCCGAAGGCTTGTGGTTCTCCTCTGTCAATCTCCCAATATCCCAGACTGGACATAACCTAGTTGTGGCCATCTCTTTTCCAGTTGTTGTTCATGTTGACACTTTTTCTGAAGACACATGACACTCACGCAGGAACTATCATTCAGTGGGGCAAAGCTCAGGACAAGAGCTGTAGAACTAACACTCACAGAAAGTGGCAAGCATATATAGAGCTCGCATTCGCATGTTCTCATATGGGATTCCCTCACATTTTTATGTTTCTTGCATAAGGCAATCTTTTAAATACAGGATTTTTGTGCATTCATACAATTGTCAAAATTTTTACTAAATCATACATTATATGTGAAGTTCTGTTCATAATATAGTATGTTTGTGGTTACCTAAGTTTTTCATGATTTACATACGTTTTTTTTTTTTTCTATAGCTTATGATGTGTAGAATAAGCATTTTGGGAGAAAATAGGTTTTACCTGAAAGGCCAGCTCGAGTTCTTATGACGTGCATTGCTAAATAAATAAATCTGTTATGGTAAAATGACAATAAATGTCACTCAATTTTGGATGTAGAAGAGGTCAGAGACCTAAGTTGTCATTGTCAGAATGACCATGTCATGTTATCAGTGCTCATCGGGCTTAGCCTGCAGAATGGGTGGTTGTGAATTTGCAGTAGTGTTGCAAATAGTCAAGTTCTTTTTATTTTAATTGCCATGAAAGAAATTATCTCAACTTCCTTATTTCTCTTATTTGACAGTGATATCCTGCCACATGCAGAATAATGATCAATATTGTTCATAGTGCAATTTGTTTCCGTATGGAGCCCTGTACCTCCTTCATGTGACAGTTTGTATGTCTCACAACCAGTCAAAATGAGTTGTATGTTGATTTTTCCATCAAAGTGAGTTATTGCTGTCATGTAAACTCTTTATTCATACATTGTCATATAATAGAATGGAAAAGGTTTTGAGCTAAATTTTAACAGATATTGCAAGTTGAAGAGATAGGAGATGACTTTTAGCAGCAGCTAAATTCATTATAAAAATCAGAAAAAATAAACAGTTTAACACATAAATGTAAATATTCACCTAACATCTTGATATACTATAACCTGTCCATAAGAGCAATGTTTTTTTTATTCAGTGATGAATGCTTTGCAATATAAAACCCTCGATATCAGGCCATCTTTATTGCATTCAACTCTCAACTTCTCCGAGTCCTGTGACTTCGACTCATTTTGACTGGCCATGAGTCATATGTTTGTTGAACAATATTGAAGTGCTCACCATGATCCTCATTTGAACAAGGCTAGATTACTCACCATAAAACTCACAGCAACCAGAAAAAAACCACAGATCTGTGTCTTCATGATACCATAGATGTGTTGAAAAGTTGTGATACTAACAAAATTCTGATGACCTCAAGTTATGACTCATATATTCAGACATGACAATCAAATAGCATTATAATTCTGTGAAGGACATGATTTCTGTTGTTATCCCAGCCCATGTAACACTTCTCTACACTGTTAGTAATGTTCAACACCACTTTGGTTTTTTTTTTTCTTTTCTTTTCCTCACAACAATAGTGCATTATATTAGAGAAAGGAAAAATACTTGTCTTCCTTTGATAAGCAGCTGTGCAAGAACAGTATGATAGTAACACAGACAAGATTTAAAAACAACAACATAAAATTAACTTTATTTTTTCCTCCAGAGGAATTTCCTTTCACATTTCATTAGACACATCACTGAGCAATGCAAATTCAATTTAAACACAGGTACATATAGTATGGGCTTACAAACTCATTGTGTTTATTATATTGCTGTTATTCTTCATGGTATTATTCTCTTTCTATGTAAATTTTGTGTTCTGTGAACTTAGAAGGAATAAGAGGGAGAAAGAAGAAAGGAGAGAGACAGAAGGAAGGATAGAAAGACAAGAAGAAAGTAGGCAGTATGGCATTTGTGATATCTTGGCAAAATTGATGACTTGGCTGTGCAATTTTGTGACATTTTTTCGGTCACTTTGTCATTATTCTTTCTGTCCAGATTTCAACCATTGACAATGCTATTGTTTTTATTTAGAGTATTCTAAAGATAAAACATGTGTTTGTATGCTAACGTATGAGAGGACCTCTTTGTACATATATTTATACAATGTACTGTAAGTACGAGCCCCGATTAAAGCTGTGGATGGTTAAAATGAATAAAACTATGGTTTTATTTCTTTCAACAATTTTATGTTATGCGTATCGTTGCATTCGCTGCATATATCTATGTTTTCTCTGTCTGGATGATTAGCATCACTGTTGAATGATCATAAAGACTGGATATGATCGCACAATCAATCTATCAGTGATTTTATGGTACTTTAATTTGTCTGGCCATTGATTGGTTGTGGTGGGCTGATCGCTTTTGGTTTTCTGGCTGGCCAGCTAATTTGGAGTTGGTTGGTTGGTTGGTTAGTTGGTTGGTTGGTTGGTTGGTCGGCTATTTGTTTGTCTATTTGATTGGTTGGTTGTTATTGGTTGCTTGCTTGCTTGCTTGCTTCGATGGTTAGTTGGTTGGTTGGTAGATTAAAAGACAGGTCGGGTGTCCAGCAGAGTGATTTTTGCCTGGTCAGTTTGGTTTAGCTGGATGATGTTTTTTTCTTCTTTTGCTCCTTCTATAAACTTATAGCCATATTCCACAATTTTTTATCAACCTATAGTTTTATACATATATTTATACACGAGATGTATTCAACAAGAAGGTTACAGTAAAGAGAATACAAAGAAACAAGATTTGCTAATAAATAGACTGAATCAGAGTTAAAGTTAACAAAATTTAAGGGCATTTCCGAATACAGCAATGAAAGATATCTCTTGTGATTTACACTACAACAGTGTGAAATCCAGTGCCAATGTTTGCCTAAGTCCATAGGTCAAGCACAATGAAATCATCTCAATATTAACTTGGGTTTGCATCATTATTATTAAACTAAGGTTTATTTTTACTATTTTTCATGATTGGTAATTGGGATCATCCTATGTCATCTCTTTCAAAGTCAACTTCAAATGACTGGCCATCTCTCTCTAAGCTCGATTCTTCTGGTGCATTCCTCCAAAGACAGATTCGTCCAGTTGTTTAGGTCATCCGTCCATATTCTCCGTTGTCTTCCTCTCGCTTGTTTTCCCTCGATCTTCCCTTCCATGTATTGTGATAGTGGTATAGTCAAGTACTTCAGTGTAGGTGTATGTGTATGCGTGCATGTGTCTGTCTGTGTATTTGTCTATTGTCTACTTGTTTGTTGATCTTTGTGTTTGGCTGTCTCGTTTTCTCTCTCTCTCTCTCTCTCTCCCCTCTTCCTCCACCTCCTCCTCCTTCTCCTCCTCCTCCTTTTTCACATTTTCAGATGATGCGGCAGTGGTTATTACTTGATGATCACAGGAGCCCTCGTACCGTTACTGACGATTCCCTATTAAATTTTTGCCTCAACTTGGCACATGCCATCCCTTGTACCGTTCGTGTTATATAGTTCCGCGTTTATAATTAGTAATTTTAAGTTTGTCGGTATTTTTCCTTTAAACCGTTTTTGCCTATCTGGATGGGTTTTCATCATATCATCCCATCACAGATCTACAATGTCTTCCTCTCTGGACAGAACGATGCGTACACAGACATTGTGGCGAAGAAGACGAACACAGGTGACGTATAGACGGATTAAGACAATGTCTGTCTCTGTCACAAAAGCGGATATCTCAAGTGGACTACACTGAAACACGTCATATGGAGACAGCTGTCTGTATTTTTGAAGTACTTTACAGCAGATAAAATCCTATACACAACGCTGTTCCGGTATTGGGCCTATGGCCAAAACAACGCTGCCAACGTTTATTAACATTCGAATATGCGAATTTGTAGTTGAGAACAAACTAATTCAAATGTTGTTATAAGCTTAGTCACATACATGCTAGGCTTGATATATTTGTTCTCCCTTTAAGCTTTTATTTCGAACAGAGAAAGAAAAAATCCGGCTAGACTGAGGAGTAAAAATCCTTGCCTTGAACAGTTCAGCATAAAAGTCATACATGTATTTTGATCCCAGCAAGAGCAGCCGGATCAAAGTTTCAACTTCCCATTGAAGATGTTACTGTTATGCAAAAGAAGACGCGCATCTGGCGAACAAGTCAAGATTTCACAAAGAAGTGTGTGTAAAAATCACTGGACTTGGTTTGATATTTTCCTCTTTCTCCCTATTTATCTTCCTCTCCCTCTCTCTTTCTCTCTCCTCTCCTCTCTCTCTCGCTCTCTTTCTCCCTATTTACTCATTCTGTCTTTTTCTCCTTCTCTCACCGTCTCTCTCGCTCTTTTTTGCATCTCTCTTTCTCACTCCTCTCTCTCTATCTCTGTGTGTGTGTGGCCCTTACTATTTAGGTACACATTTTTCCAACTTCTTTTGGCCTTTCTGTCTTCACTCTTCTTATTGTTGAGCACATACACATGTGCCGACACTCTCCCTACTCCAAGCTTTGTCTCTCGCTCCGCCCCTCCTCTTTCTCCTCCTCTCCTCATTAAAATTTGCATTTGGTCTATTTCTCCTCTCCGTGTGGATCTATTTCTTTCTTTTTTTCTTGTTGAAATCTTCTGAGTTTCTGTCTGCCTTAACTTTACCTTCCTCTCCATCGTGTTAGGCCTGTGGCCATGACTATGCCGAGGTGCCGTTTAAATCCAAATTCAGACCTTTTCTCTTCCACCCGCACACCCCCACTCCCCACCCCAAACCTTCTTTCCCCCAATCATTTCACACAAAAATATGGCTCCAGTCTATTAATAGCATTACTATTGTTATTATTACAAGTATTTTAACGGAAGCCCATATTTTTTATCCACTCTTGATGTTTCGCTCACCGTGCCTAGGAAAGATGTGTGTTGTAGTGTGGGTTTATATTGTGTGTGCGAGTGATGTGTGTGTGTGAATGTATTGTGTTATGTGTGTGCAAATGTGATGTGTGTTTGTGTTTGTGTTCGTGTGTGTATATGTGTGTGTTTGAAAAGACTGGATCAGTGCAAAACAATGCTGTATTTTTCGCACACGTAAGGAGTGCGTTATGATTCAGCCTATAGTGTACACCAATCCCTTGCCACAGAATTAGGTCAGATAAGGAAAGAATAAAAATGTCAAATTCTATTGCTGCGGTCAATGGCAGCGATTGCGTTATCATTTGCTGTTATACTAGGCTACAGATATGGTTCTAAGATCGACCGATGTGGCTCACAGTCAAATTCTTGCAAGGTTTTACCCCTTCCACCCCTTTTTCCTGCCCCTCCCCTTTCCATCCCTTACCTGAGAGAGCTCTCTCTGATGGGATGGGGCAATTAACACACATACACACACATAATTATGCATGCACACTTGGTCTTTACTTAGAAAAGGCAAGAGAAGACTAGACAAGATAAGGTAAGATAAGATTTTTAAGATAAGATAAGTCAAACTTTATTTGTCCCTAAAAGTACATTCTATTCACAGTTGATGAGAAACAGTAGGCTTATCGCACACTCATTTTATTAATATACATAGTACTATAGAGCAAAGTATCACGAATAGCATCAGAGCAACTCAGCCCTAAGAATCATTGTCTCAGTTTAACAAGCGCATCGCTGATGACAGAAATGAATTTTGAATTTCTTGATTTGAAAACACGTTTAGGCCTATCTATAATGCCTCCCAGTTCAGTAAGGGGGGTGGGGGTGGGGGTGTCCATCTCCACCGATAATTTCTGTACAAAGACACAAGATGCCTATAGCATCATGATATTGGACATCGTCTTGTGCGCGAGCATTCGATGACGCCAAAAGGACCCATTTTTAAACTCTTTCATTCTGAATGAGTTCACTTTTACTTCTCTTGCATGAAGTGTTGACACCTTGTGATGGTAAAAGGCTCTTGCTACCACCAAGCATATAAATAATTAATGTAGTCTATGCTTTAGAGTGGGGTGATTGATACAGTGTTTCGTGTCATGTCGAACACAGCAGTCATGAAGACCAATATTTTTTATTATAATTATGTAGCCTTTTAGTTTTAAGAAAGTAATATTATTAATATTTCGGCTTTAAGTGCAAGCCCAGTTTTGATGAGAAAAAGTTTTGAGAATAGACATTTAAAATTTGACCAATAATTGTTGTCAGTATCTCATTATAATATGTACATGTATTATGCGTCTCTCTATGTACCGTATTGATTTGAATGAAGCTTGTCAGATTACGGTGTGGAAAATGATATTGTTTTCCTCTGAAGTGGGCCATAGATATGCTAAGAAAATGGTATGAAACTTTCATCTATTAAGTTGGTGCTATAATCTAGAGGACTCGATTGTTGTTCTTATGAAAAACAAAATGAAGAAAGAAATGTTCGAAGCTGAAATAGAACTGCGTGGTTGCAGAGCAAAACATTAACTGCTGCGGACTGCAAGATGTAGCCCGAACTGACCGGAAGTGACCTCAGTTACCCTATTGTTGACAGCAAGCAACGCCGATCCCTTGGGGACCGGAAAGGAAACACAAAACACCTGCCTGGTCAGTCCTGTCCTATGAAGGAAAGAAAACCCTCGTCATCTAGCTCGGTGGATGATGGTCGTAATGGGTACCCTTCAGTGTGCTGTTCTGTTGATTCTCGTGACAACATGCCACATTTGCTTAGGTAAGAAACTGACATTAGAAGCTGCCGTGTTTGGTTGACATTATCGAGTGACCGCACACAGGTCAACCCGAAATCTTTCATAATTTACCAGTTCATTTATTAGGCAAGCAAATACATACAGAAAATTGCATCTAGAGTGCGCCAAGCGAGAATCAAGAGACTGAATTTATTCATTTGAAAACCATGCATTTCCTGATTCGTAATTAAAACCATTTAATAAAAGATTTATATCCTGGTTCACATCTGGTTGAAGTTATATGATTCTGACTGATATTATACAATTTGTTACAATTACTATAAGGCCAGTTTTCCCATGCCCATCGCTGATATAACCAGACAATATTCATCTTGTTCTTAGTAATGTGAGATGGTCAGTCCTGATTAATTTAATCAGCCTTAGATCTATGAACCTGAGCTTGTCTGCCCCTTCCACATGGCTTTTCCCCCCTCACTTTTAAGTTGGAAAACACAAGGCTGATCATTTCACAAATACAAAATTTGGGAAAAAATATATTTCAGTTCTGCATTTTCTTGAGCAGGTGATTTTGTTGTTACTACCTGTCATTATGAAAATAATGGGTGAATAAAGGCCAGTGAACTATGGAGATGAATGAAAAGAGGAAAGCTCAGCTTTATCTGTATCCTCTTGATGAAAACAAATATGCAAAAGAACAAAATAGATCTGTCCTATTGTGAATGACAACAATTAATATAAATGGATTTTAAGAGTGATGGTTGTGTCAAACTGCAATAGAAAGTTAATGAAAACAGTTAAATTAAATATATTATGCAAATCCCACTTGCATAGAAGTAAAGGTATATTGGTAGCAGACCAAAACAATTGCACTGCCTTCACCAATGGACACTTGAATAGGTCATGTTCATCAAACATGGTAAGAATAGGAGAGGGGAGAGTCAACATTAATAACAACCACAATGACACTTAGGCAGTATATTAATATACACTGTTTTAGCTGTCTTCATGAGAAGAGACATAGCAATAGGGTAATAGTAGTAGTAATTAGCTACCTCAACGTTACGCCAATTTTGTACTTAGCATCAATGATGCAGCGAATCATTACCCATCTACACCCAGTTCCGCAGACTGTGCACAAGCAAACTGGCATGCATCCTCTGCTTTCCCACTGGAAATAATCAGAACTGTCAACTGTCATTCAGTGTTATTAATTGTTATATGATGAAGCAATAATATACGTCTGATTTAGGGTGTCATCGTTATCTCATCTATCAGTCATCAGCTTGCATCATTTATCAAAATATTCTATGAATAGATGTAAGGTGCTGATCAACTGTTGGAACATCAGATCAAAGGGAAAGAAGAATTGATTGGTGATGGGCTGACCATGGACTGCATGTACAATTTCCCGCACACGAGAGATCGATTTTTTAACTCACACCAGTTCACGCATTGGGATTTCGTTAAAATTCTAATGATGGACACACCCCCTTTTTTGACGAGGTGAAATGGAATATAAAAATCGGTTTTTGCAGCTGATATTGCTGTGATATGAAAATAGA
>JBCEWB010940459.1:0-14020 GCA_039654565.1 Peronia peronii
CCCCCCCCCCCCCCCCCCCGCGGCACTAGAATGGTCCAGTGGAAAAGCAAGCGGGAGATAGCCCAATAACTATTGTTCTCCTTCGGATTTATGAGTTAATTCCCATTATTTAAAAAAAAAAAAAAGAGAGTGTTTGCCCATTTAATGAATAGAGAATATCTTAAATTTTTCTTGATTTATTAAATTGTCAACGTAACATTGTGTTTCCGCCCTTCTCCCATTTCTCTTAGTCCCTTCTCGTGTTTCATATTGCAAAGAAACACCATTGCAATAATCGTGTGGCCATAAATCAATATCAAAATCAAAACACCATGACAATCATGAAAATTTGGCGGCTGAATCTCTTTCACAGCCAATCACTGCAATAGGCAGTTGTACATGCCAAGTGCGTGAACTTTTGATTTCACCTGAAGATTAATACGATTATTGGTCCGCCTGAAACCATGTTGGCATTCATCATTTCTAAGCTAATATGACAGATCTGATAAATGTGCCAATTAGACAAGCAGGCATTCAGGTCACAATTCAATCTAGCGTTTTATTATGAAGAGACTCAGGCTATAAATATTAAGGTGAACATGATAAATTTTACATTGAAAAAAGAAGTCAGTATTACTATCAACGATCAAATATAAGTCATCAGATGATAATCACAATAACATTATTAATTAATTGATTAATTACTTGACACTAATAATTATTTAATTATAATGTTTATACCCTCTGACCATTAATTTCATCATCAGATTAATTCCGGGAAGCAGCCGACAAAACTGTGACGAACTCTTAGGTGACTATGACAGTTAAGTTAAAAACATCTGACTCTGCTGTTGATAACTGAATACAAAAAAAAAAAAAAAAATTAAAGCCCGTATTTGATATTCCGGAAGGACTTGAATAATTCAAGTTATTTTTTTTTTCTTTTGCAACCTCTGTTCTCTTAGAGTAAGAGAAAACAAAATGCTTTTCTGTCTGACTGATCAAATGAAATATCACACCATAGGAGGGAGGGCGGGGGCTGTGGATACATCATTATGTATTCATCACTAACATTATTTGTTCATGAAGTTAGAACGTGTGCACAGACTGATGTGATGTATAAACATGAATTTGGCTGAACACTGATATATACAAGTTTTATTTGATTTTGTTACACTTGTCAAGAACACATTATCTAAAGTAATGCAACATTGCTTTGTCAAAATGTGCCCTATTGGCCTACAAATGTGGAATGACGAAATGCTTGCAGGCTAACCTGTATTTTCACGTTCACCTGACTGGTATGTAGGTCTTCTAATGCAATGATTTGTTAGCAAATAAATTGTGCAAACGATTTTTGTGACATTGTTTCTTTGCACCATGCATCATCGAGGAAAGGCTAGGAGATGTGACAAAAATACGAAAAAACAGGCTTGATCTCTCTATCAGGAAAGAAAAGCAAGAGGCATGTACCAATCTAGTCCACAATTTAACAAGATTTTCAATGTGAAATACAAAATTTAAAAATGGACAAAAAAGACACAAGTTTCAACACTGGGAGCTCACGCCTTTAGTAAAATTGTAAATCGACTCTGATGTTCTGTCTATTGAGACAGCGAAAGACATTTTTAATAATAAGAAATAATCCACAAATCTCAATTGGAAATGGGTATTTATTTTATTATCTCCCATAGACCGATGGTCTTCACTTTATAGGAGTTAGTTACTTTAATCTTAATGACGTGAAATATTTTCATGGCTGTTTCTCTTGAATCATATGTAAGGAATCTCTTGTAACAAACATTATATATGACAAACACTCATGATATCATCATGTTTGCGTTCCGCGCAGCTCTCTTCATTCCTATTATGTATTCATGAGTATAAAGCATTTGGTTTCATAAAGCATTTTAATTTTTAAACGTAGATGATGTCATGTAACTTTATTGTCATATTCTTTCACATTCTGTTGTTACAATTGCACGATCTCATGCAAATTTTATGTGGTATAGACTGATTAGATTATAACTTTAAATTTTCATGTGTTACTGGGTAGTATTAGAGAGACCTAATATGTGCCATTCTGGTTCCTGGCCGACGTCAGTGGGACATTGTCTTTCTCCAGATTCTCTGCAGCATCTAATGTTTCATTCTACTAAATGACCACTACTCAGGTTCTAGACAAACTATCTTTAAATTGCAGAATGAAAAACAAAGCTCTCAACATGTCAAATTACAACATAAACTCGTTGCCCTTTTAAATACGGTCTCTTGTATAATATGTCTGTTCAGTTTGTCCATTGTTCATAACAAATATTTATATTGAAACATGACCGCAAATATACTCATCAGAATTGATTTTTAAAATAGACTTTTTGCCACTTTATGTCTCGAAAGCACTATCTTTAAATATTTATAAGGTATTTTTATCGGATTAATTTTCAAGGTAATCACAGGAACAGCAGTAGAGAATGAATCAGCACTGTCCCATTTTGACCTGGGGTCAGGTTTTGATGCTATTTTGGCCCGTATCTTAAAGTACGTCTGCCATCATCTGCCTGATCGTTGCCCACCACCTGACATACCATAATGATTGAAATCGTCTTTAAGATCATCTCATACACCATTGTAATAAGATATTCTTACCACCAGAAAACCTTCATAACACTCAATTAGTAGTACCCATATATATTTATTACCTTGTAAATGACTCCTCAGCTAAATCATGTTTGCTGTTTGTTTTGTTGATGTTGTTGTTGTTTTGTCGTTGTTGTTTTGTAATCTCCCACCAAGACGTGTTGTAGTAAACAACACTCCAGGAATTCAAACATGTTAGACATTTGATTCAGTCCATGAGATGCATGACATTCAAATAATCATATTTTTTTCAAGTCAATCTAATTATAATATCTGTCTTTGCTAAGGGCATGAAAAAAAAAAAGCATTGTGTAGAAAGGAATGGCCACTGTTTTTTTTTGTGTGTGTGTGTGTTTTTTTTTTTTTCCTTGAAACGTGTGAAACACCATTAATTTTTTAAAATCTGTATAAGAGAAAAAGAACATTTGTTAACATAAAGCTTTCAGAATTAAATTACAGTTGAGCATGTTTCATATACAAAGAACAAAAATGAATATTTTCCTCATAGCAGTAGTGATTATTGTTGGTTACACATCACGCGCTTTAAGCAAAGTGAAGTAATTTGACTGACTGAAACAAACAAAAAAAAAACAAACACTGATTGTTTCCTTTGTCCTCAGGCCTAATTTGTTTTTTCATTAGCTCCTTTCAAGAAGTAAGGAATTTCTTCACCTTAATGTTTTTAAAGTCAGTAATTTTATCCGGGGGTGAAAAAGGGATAGGACTGTCCTTGTTTCCTGTGTTTTTACATGGTGCCTGAGATGGTTTGCTAGTCAGGCTTTTTTTTTGTACCACCAGGACGACACTGGCTCGTGGAGGCAGTGGGAAACAATATTAAATTAGATTTTGATGTGAACATTGTATCACTTGCGTCAACACACTGAAGGTCAGCCGGCATAATGCGTATGCGTGATACGACGTCATAAACGCGTGAACTACAACTTTATAAACATCCGTTTATCCTCTGCTTGCTTTTCCACGTTGTGATTGTTTCATCATGTCTTTGATTGCTGTTTCCAGGTAAGACAGGTGTTTTGTTTTGTTAGGTTTGCTTTTGATTTGGTTATGTTATGGTATTTAGATAAATAAATAAATAATCTTTATAATAATAATAACTTTTTTAGATCAATCTAAATCTAGATCTTTCCATGAAAAAAAAAAAAATGTCATGTTTGACCCGGTTTCTCATGTAAACACAGCTGATTGCCTTTTTCCGCACATGCGCGTTAGGCCGGCTGACCTTTTCTCTCTAGACGTAAGTCATTGGGTATCTGTGACTAGTGTCACTTCCTTCCTCTCATCCGTAGATTTGAATCCGTGGACAACAGGTTAGATCTATTCACCCATGACTTTCCTTACTTCCCGTCCCGATGCACTGATGACCTGGTTTTTTACCCAAAATATACTCTGTATGGAAAGAAAATTATGTGAGGAAGAAGGTATGAAATGGGAGGGGAAAGGCGACTTTTTTTTCTGACAAGGGAATGTACTATGTTTTCTGGCAACGTACTGGTTTTGTTTTTGGTTTTGTTTCGTTGTTTTTATTTATTTGTTTTTCAATACTATAACTCCTTTTAAAAATGGTGATGGTGTCTTTTTGAAATAACTGCCATCCCGAGAGTTCTGACAACAATATTATAGGCCTAGCTATCATGAAATTAATGTTAGATAAGTTGTTCCTTGGTATACACAGTGATACACAAACACGCCCTTTTCACCATCCTCTTTCCCGTCTTTTTCACACTACATAAGCTTATACTTCGGTGGTTTTCTTAGTCGTGACAACAGCACGATAGAAAAAAAATACAACCAGAGACATAACAAGAACACTTAAAAATATACATTTATATATTATATAAACAAAGAGACATCTTAGAGATGTCCCTCTCATCCACATACTTAAGCACATACGCACACACATACACGCACACACACACAAACAGTTACACACGATCACAAAGAATAACTATGAACTCCATTGTATTTAGAGACTCAAGTTTATAAATGAATAGCTATTTGTGATATTTGTTTAGGTCAATAAAGTGCTAACGGACATTTTTTCCTGAAACTTCTCAAAATCATTGAAAACGTGACAATTTATATTCATGGGCCAAAACTATAAAGCTCTGGTCAATGGTGAGTCGTCCACAATGTAATGGTAAATTGTGATCTTCTCAATTCTAATATCTTGTGCAGAAACCTCTTCAGGATGTCCTATTTGTCACTGAAATTAATTTCAGGTAGATTTTACGCCCCAGTCACCCGAGTCAGTAACTGCATGGACTAATTTGTATACATTTCCATTCACTGACGTTATTCTTGATTCTTCACAAAGACAATGTGAAATTAAGTATTACAGCAAACAAAAGTCAACGACGAGTTGGCTATGGTTGTTTAACCTTACGTGTGACATTTGCATCTACAGTAAAGATAAACTTACGAGTACTCACAAAAATATAAATGATTATTACTGTCCGAAGTAAATCGGACATAACTAATAAGATTATGTCATGAATCATGAAAGTAAAGATGTTGACCCGCCAATAATGAACATTTTATATCCATAAAACAAAAACTTGATCATTTATGAGCATTTTCACCAAACCTTTGCTGTCTATCCATCTCTATCGCCCAGTGATAAATGCTCATGTAAATATTGCATCCAATCTCGTTACTGACATTTATTATTGTTATGTTGCACTGCCTGTCTCAAGGAAATCTGATCATTTCCTTCAGGTCAGTTTAATGACTTATTGCTTAAATTACTGTAACAATCCCTTATCATTTTGCCATACTTATATACAATTTTAATGATTTATAAGGGGGATTGTGTGTGTGAGGGGGCGTGGGGAGGGGTGAAGGAGGAGAGAGTGAGACAAGGAGAGAGAGATAAGCCTGTGTCGACATAGTCAGTGAAATGGAAATAGGATATCACACTGAGAGATCTTCAGAGGGTGCAATAAAAGGTTGACATTTACCACTTATTCCAGTATACAATAAAACACTGGCGCTGTGTTCGTCATGTAGTCTAAGTATGCAAGGCATACAAATATGCCATCAACATTGAGTCATTCCAAGAGTCCGCCAGCCACTGATGAACGGGGACCACACTTTTCGCTGGTGTTGATTTCCTAGTAAGCCTCTGAACTGACGCAGATGAGGCTGAAAATAAGTGTCAACGAACCTTCGCAAAGAGAACCGCCCTAGCTAATCATTTGAAGAAAAATAATGGTAAGTGTGTGACATAATGTAAAACAGAATACAGTAACATGATACAGATATATATATATATATATATATATATATATATGTATATAAAAGGTGAGCTTTAGAACAATTAACTTATGAGGGTTACTGATTCGAAAAGTACATGTAGGAAGGAATATGAGATAGGAAGTTTATAGAAACAAATACTTTAACAGTGTATCATGTCATATAGATAACATTGTAAATACAGAAACCATTGTTTTTATTCTTCTTGTGATGTTTTGGTAAATGATGTATGCTGATCACATAAAATATAAATTTACTGTGAGCGAAGGACAATTTAAATATATATATTAAATATACGTACATGTACATAAAAATTATATAGTTGGGCTAGTCCCCAGCTGACAACGTACAGATCAGTGGGAGATTTTCTGGACAAAATAGATCTACCCTCGGTGCCCGAAAGTAAGTAAACCCCGGCAGTCGCAATTAGGCTGAAGTAATTGTGTCAGAATTGTTGTTTTTGATATCATTTCATCAATCTAGAAACGATATTGGCATAATAACGTGGAATCATGACTTGTATCCAAGTTCGAAACAAACCAATTGACTAAGGCCTTTGAAATTAAAACATTCAGGACCCTGGGGGATGATAGCAACATAGGTTTTTATTCCAGAAAGTTTCTATCACTGGTCAGCCAACTCTGCGACTGAAATGATAATCTTTTTGCGTATGTGGGCGGACGGCTTAAAGATATTCCTACTGCATTTCTAACGACACTGCCATTGCTTTATTTTTATACGTATTCCTTTTCTTGCCCACAAATGTTCAAACAATTTAATTTCCTCTTAATAAACGGCGTCACACGGCGTCTTCAACAAGATGTCCATCGCCATGCTGAATAACATAAATCAGAAACTAAGGAATCCAAGCCAACGTTTGGATGTGTAGGACTTGTCTTATTAAACCGTCTTATTAAATAACTTGTCTAATTAAAAAGGCTCATAATCCTCATCATTCAGCGAGCTATAAGAGGCTGAAAGGTCTAAATTAAAACACGGCATAATATCCTCACCATGTAAGCGAATATAAGCCGATGAACTTACCATCTGCTTGTGATTTTGCTCTCAAAAGTTCCTCTAGTTACTATAAATATAGTGATATTTCGGGAAATATTGATCCCAAAATCTGACTACCTCTAACCTTTCACCCTCTGCACCCTTACGATTCACTTGTATTCAGTTATTGTCACTGGGTCTTAAGTCAGTGATCCTTCTAAGCCACTGGAAGCCAGACTTTTTAATGTTAACTAATGCTTTCTTACTTTGGCAAATTGAAATGACAATCTCTACTTTCACAGTGGTCATCATTTTCGCAGCCAAAATGTTTATTTTAAAATACGAGTGTGCATAATTATGTTCTATCCTCGGACGGCAGAAAATCATTTCTAACTGGTGATAGCTATTGCCCAAATCGACGATTATTAGATTTTATATTGACTCGGCGGACAGTAACAGTGTAGTGTCGGTACTGTATGTTTTCTGTAGATCTACTGTTCTGTTTATTTCTAGTGCAATATAGAAATGCACGAAACCATCCAGAAGAGAGCAGTCCAAAGTAATTAGCTTTCTTCTGGAGTAAATAAAATCGTCTTACAGCCATTAGGTAGTTAATCTGTCTGAAAGGCGTTATTGGTGCGAGCTCCCTCCTTTTCGTCTGCTTCAGTGGTGGCGGGTGCAATGGGAGTGACAGGGGCGGCACTGGGAGGGTGTGTATCAGCGGATGGCTGACCGGTCACGGTAGCTGGACCTCCATCCTCACACAAGCTTGTCTCACTAGTTATTACCCCTGAAGCCTGAAAAAAAAAATGACCAGTTGGTTGTTATGTTTGTCCCGGAATGAAATAATCTGTCTCTTTTTCCTGTTCAAGAAACCGGTCAGTCAGTCAGGCAGTTAGTCAAAAGGTTAGTCAGTCAGTCAGTCAATAAGTCAGGGTGTTAGTCAGTTAGTCAATCAGTCAGTCTGTCGGTCGGTCGATCGGTCGATAAGTCGATCGGTTGGTCGATCGGTGGCGTCGGTCGGTCGATCAGCTGTGTTGATTATATAGTTCGTTAATAACTGTCGAGCACTCGACCGTTCTTTCATCAAAAGTACGTTCTTAAGTAGGTTTGTAGACAGGCAGGGCGGTGGATAGACAGGTACTTTGATATATTGATGGGTTTGTGGGCAGGTAGGCAGGAAGTTAGATAATTTTTTAAAAAAACGTCAAAATGTAAATTGCTTATTTCTAAAGTTCGATATCATTCCTCTGAATAACTTGGCTTTACGCATGCCAGAATAATACAGACCTGCAGTTATCTCGCTAAGAATAAGAGCTACACGAGAATTACATGGATCACATTTAAACTGTAAGTCTGATGCTTTATACTGTGAGATCCTCATTGAACAGTTTATGATTTATTTGCTTGATTTGCTATAAATTCCTTTGCTCTCATAGACCCTCGATTTCTGAAGGATCAGTAGCGCTACGCATTAGAAAAAGTTAAGCTGCATTTGCTGTCTATTGTCTGTGTTGGGAGGTTTGGAATAAACCCGTATTTACGGCAAGGGCGTTGGTTGTAAGGGAAGAAGGTCAAGAAAAGGAAAAGACGAAAGGAAACTCCTGCTTGACTGAGTGAGAATGGTGTGGAGGACTTCACTCTATTGACATTTCCCTCGCCCAAATATCTGATCATATTATTCAGAATTTGATCAGAATTATCAGATGGACGTGAGGCACTGCAGGAAATAACCCAGAAAATGACAATAAAACCACTTTTTAACAAACTAGAAGAGAACCCACGACCTCCGTGTGAGATTTTGTTTAAATATAGCCCTGCGACTTAAAGTGTATGGCAAAGCGATGTTGGTATTTTGGTTGATCAAATTGAATCTTACTCAAAGAAAATGTGTTTTGAACGCGTCATACTATCAAACGTACAATTCGGATCAAGCACCCTCGCGAGTTTGTTATTCAATTATTATCGCATTTTTAGAATACCGTCAAAGATAATAAGCTTTCTTCGGGTTTTTATACATAGAAACACAGACCCATATGCAGCAATGTTGTGTGCCAAATTTCATATGGTTCCATTCAGCAGTTTTCAAGTCCATAAGCCTATTGTGGGTTTTATTGCAGATTTATAGTATAGATATACCGTATTCATGTGTCCGTGGGTAGTCATTTTAAGGTTTCTCAAAACCCAATGGTTGGATATTGATCACGAGCTCGTCAGAACGTTAGATGGATGGATGGATAGATGGATGGATGGATGGATGGATGGATGGATGGATGGATGGATGGATGGATGGATGGATGGATGGGTTGGTGAATGGATGGATAGATGGATGGACGGATGGACGGACAGCATCGCGTCTCACTTGGTCTCCTGGCTGTGCAGTAATGTTGCCGTTAGAGATGGCGTAAATCTGCTGTAGTACATGTGGGTCCTGGTTCAGTGTGGCCAACATCTGGGTGGGGATAGATACACCGGCCTGGGAATGGCACAGGAACAACAAGACAGGTCGGAATCGATCAGAAAAATGATGTATAAGGACGAACAAATGAAAAACATCTCTCAAACACAGCTCACAAAACTGACTAATGATTCTGAATCAAAGTTGACGGTAAAAGTTGGAAGAACCAGCTTTCACTGTCTCAGCCTCTATCATTTTTTTTCCTTTTACATCATATTCACATAGGATTATTCACAATTCTACCTACAAACAAAGAAAAACCTATAAAAGTCTGATCAATGTTTGAGAAATAGATATTATGATGTGAAGTGAACTAGCAAATTCAGACATACCCCAGAAGAACATAAATGGAGAATACATCCAGGAACAACAATAAAAATGCACATAATATTTCGCAGTCAGAAAGATTAAAATAATGCTTTGACTTAAAGAATTTCGGGCAAAATTTTAATATATCTTTCAAACAGTCATCTGGGGAATCCACAAAATCTTAGTAAATGTATAGTTGTATCGACAACAGTTACAAATCGTAGTCCCAGTAAAATTCAGATACCACAGAATGATCATACTAGAATAACAGCTCAGTAAGATCTATATTTACAAAATTGCCCTCAAGATGAGTTCACACTGTCTTATGACCATAGTCTAAGGCTGTGTTGGTAAGTATGAAGTGATTCAGGAATCACATAGCAATTAGTATCTTCAATACTACTACTGGAATTTTATGCCATGCTTGGTTTGGTTAGGTTTGGTTTGGGATTAAAAACGCATCAACACGATCACCTAGCACGGTAGAATACATTTATGAGGTAGAAGGGTATTAATAAAAGTTGTTTATTATGTGTTTTTTCAAAGGGTGTAGAAGGAAAAACTATGAAAAACAAGATATGTGAAAACACGCAGTTTGCCGTATGATTTGTAGCGTGTTCATGCTTTTCATGCTTATGCTGGTAAACTAAATTTTGGAATAGAGGCATGTATCCGCATAAGAAGCTCAGGATGGTTTGCCGCTCGTTTTTTTTCAAAAGATCTGCAATGCCATGCCTGTGCCCTCCTATATGTATAAACATTTTATTTCTACTATTCCTGCCCATTGGAGAGTTATTACAGAAATGATACCGCTCCTCCACATCTATAGTCTACTTGTCCCTATCTTATAGCCATTAGAGAATTTACATAGAAGAGGCAGAATAAATTATTTCGGGTCTGGCACTGAGAGGTTTAAGTCCTTACCTTCTGCCCGTCAGTACTAGAGGTGGCCATGGCCTTGGCGAAGATTTCCAGGAAATCTCGGACATAGGCTAGATTGTCTTTGCCATTGACCTCAGGGCTGACCTTTGACCTTTCTTTTGTACTTTTCATGCGCATGGCGGGATGGCTGGGGGGCTGAGTATCATCAATTGTATCGCTGTCCAAGTTACTGATCTGTGTAAGAAATAGCATGCGAATACGGCTGTGACTACAAATTCAGGGGGAAATTATAGATAAGAGTTATAGATGTTGATAGCTGGATAGATAGGAAGAGAGAGAGACAAGCAGTCAGACAAGCAAACCGACAGACAGAATTCAGTCAGAAAGATGGATAGACAGACAGATGGATGGACGGATGGATGGATGGATGGATGGATCAAAGGATGAATGAATAGATGGATGGATGGATGGATGGAGGGATGGATGGATGGATGGATGGATGGATGGTGGATGGATGAAAGCATCAATGGATGGATGAATAAATGAATGGATGCTTGGATGGATGCACGCATGGATGCATAGAGGCATTGGTGGATACATAGAGGGCTAGACAGATCTTAATTATGTTATGGTAAATGACCCCTCTCAATTTCAGCTTCAGAGAACTTCTGACTAACTGGCCTCACCTAAGATAACTGATTACATTTTCATTCAGCCAAACTTCATCTGGAGTGATCAACCTCTCTCAAAAGATTCATTCAGGTTAACTGACCTCCATAATGTGAGCTTTTGAGGTTTATTTAGTCCTGTCCGATCTCTTTCAGTTCTAAAGTAGGCCATACACTTACATGTTCAAGTCGTTTACTCAAGTGGAAATGATACTGTGTGAGAAATTGGATAGCTTGAACAGGGCGATAGTGTAGCCGGGCTTGGTTTGAACGTGTCAGGATCCACCTGCTATTTACGTAGTCAAGTCAAGCCTTCATGTAAGTGAAAATCTCCAAGATTCTCAAGCTTATTTTGTACAATAAAAACTTTTTTTTTCAGAATTCATTGATTTTTGTCTCGATTATCAAACAAATCAGACAAAATACCTTCGATTTGATATCAGACACGAACATGTTGTGGGAAGTAGCAGTGACTGGCGCCATTTTATTTGTAAAGCCTGTTTTGACTATGCTCATGCCAATGGTGAAAAATTGTTAATGTATGACTGTGTGTCACATTCATTCATTCCTATAGCTCGTGCCACTTGAGCGACCCGCTTAAGCAACCCATTTGAACATAATCTGGCTTGTAAGATTATGGCCTGAATAACTGACTTCACTGACAGACCTCACTCAGCTGACTCTGGGGTCCTCCCATCACAGTGCTATTGACGCTGTCCATTCTTTTCATCTTAGACCGCCTGTCTGCTGCTGTGGAGGACGCCGTCTCTCTTTCCCTCTCTGTCACCCTGCAGCAACACAGCAGCCAAGGGAACCGTTTGTCCACAGCCTGGACAAGTGGACATTGTGAGGAAAAAAAAAATAAGTCGCTTATTGGTTCGAACATAAACTTATATCTAGCTATGCTGGAAAAATAAAAGATGGATAGACATGGATGGATGGATAGATGGATTAATGGATGGATGGATGGATTAATGGATGGATGGATGGATGGATGGATAATGGATGGATGGATGGATGGATGGATGAACGGACGGATATTATTGACGTTATCATTAAGTTAGGTGCTGTGCTCTTATTCCATACTTACGTCCCGAAACTTAGGATGAGACAGAGCGTAGATGAGCGGGTTGTGCATGGCTGAAGCTTTGGCAAACATTACCGGCAGCTCAGAGACATAGGGATTGACCAATTCCACTGGTCCGAACTGGGCAATGAGAGCAACAGTGGCGTAGGGCAGCCAGGAGAGCAGAAAGGTCAGGATGATGGTCATTGCGATCTTGGCCGTCTTGATCTCAGACTTCTTGGCGCCCTGGCCTTGGCGAATCTCAGCGTTCAGTTTCTTTGCCATTTTGCCCATTTCCTTTACTCACAAGAAATAAAGAAAATTGACTTGGCAAACAACAAAATATATTTTGTGCATGTTTGATAAATGTTTCTCTTCTCATGAAAATATATCTACCGAAAAACAGTTTATACCAACAGACATTGGATTTCCATTGTACCTATCTTTTGTGACGACATTCAGACCTAGAATTTATGATGTCGTAAGAATGAGGAAAGACTTGACTTCGATTTGCAAAATCCTCGAGCAGCAGGTCCAGGCCTACTTCTGCATTTTTAAATATATGTTACTTTTTCTACTACGCATATATTAATACCTTTGTAACAAAAAGTAACCACTTGGGGCATCAGTTTAAATAGATGAATGGTTTCGCCACATCACCAGAAAACTCAAATTCACGGAAATATCGAAAGCCGTTATGGGCCACGTTTAAATTCCTGTGTTTTCTTTGTATTATTATCATGCATTTCTCGAACTTCAACACGATGTCAGCACCATCCCAAAGGGACAGAATGTCTGATTATGCCATTTTCTTTTTTTTTTTTTTTTGTCTGACCATGCTCGCCCCAGGCTATTGGTGATGAGGGAAAGGCCTGCGGGGTGGTAGGGGAAGACAGCGTATAGTGTAAGTCTAAATTTGGGCCTCACTGAAGATGAATCACCGGGAGGGGTGATGTGGTAAGCTGGATGGTGGACTAGGCCACACACGCTGTCTGTATTGCAACAACATGACACGATGTACACACATCACGTGACGGGTAACGCGCTGTCCGTCCGAAAGACAATGTATGATAATCATGCAGATGAACCGAGGGACCCTAATTCCTATAATTCTGTTAAGATCGGACCGCATTAGTGTCGTCATGGATCCTCTTAGCAGTCCTTTTATTCCTTTGCAAAAAAAGGCCATCACGAAGATCTCGAATTACAGAAATCTCCAAAATACTTTTCGATCCCCGAGAAATTTGAGTTTTTCGTGCTCGACTGTATTGTGTGTTTGTGTGTGTCTATACATATATAAATATACATTTATTTATTTATTTGTTTATTTATTTATTTATTTATTTATTTATTTATTCATTTATTTATTTTCTACTACTTTCCAAAATAAATTTCGTTAAATACCATGACCTATTTGTAATAATAAGTCTTCGTCAAATCCGCATGTCCTATTACTCAGATCTTTTCGTTATCTAAGCCCTTTTCGAGCAAAAATAAATTAATCGTGCTCATGATCGTTAATGGCGATTGGTATAATTCATGCAATGACACAGAGGATTTCACATTGATTTTTCCGTAAGACAATCCATGTGCTTACTTGAGTTTACATCACAGAAGTAAATGAATAGACGTTTCCCCCGAAACCTAATTGACTAAAACATCTCATCAGTGTAATATATGTACCATCTATTTAAAAAAAAAGGTGTGTTTGGGGGGGGGGGGGGGGGAGTGGGGGGGGGAACCCAGGTAAAG
>JBCEWB010940570.1:0-15422 GCA_039654565.1 Peronia peronii
AGTCGTCTAAAGTTTAAGACATTTTTCGTAAAATGATGATGATGATGATGATGATGATGATGATGATGATGATGACGATGACGACGATTTTGCTGTTGCTACTGCTGTTCTTATTGTTATCTTTACGACGACAGTTAAATGCTAAACAACTCTTTATAATCAAGTTTATTCTGTTTTTGGGCTTTTTATTTTTACCGAGCCTCGCTCGGTATGCCTTCATAATTCGTATAATGAGATTACAGGTTTGAGCGTGCGTGTGTGTGTGTATGTGTGTGTGTTTGTGTGTGTGTGTGTGTGTGATTTTTTACTTTTGGGGTTTTAATTAAATGCATTGACAAGAATAAAACGGGGGAAGATGTTGGAAAGAGGGGGAAAAGATAATAGATTTGAGAAAGAATTAGACGGTGAAAAGACGAATGTGAAAAAAATACGTGCTACAGAAGGCGAGAATATACCATGGAATTTGAAGATCAGATTGTAGAAAGATGAAGAATATATGCTTGAATGTGAAAGAACAGATGATAGAAAGAGCGGCAATAAATAGAGCTATACGAGGAAGTAGATGGTAGAAAGACGGCGAATATATTTCGCTTTGAACGTGAAAATGAAAAAAAAAAAGTTGATGATTTGAAGTACAAGGAGAATAAATAGTGTGGTGTTGGAGAGTAGACGGTCTACAGTGGGGGAAAATGCACTCTAAGATGTGTGGAAATAAATGGCAGAGAAAGCTACAATAAATCCTGGAAAACGGGAAAATACAGTGTGAGAAAATAGATTTAGATGGAAGAATATTCCGGAATAGAATGTGGAAAAGGAGTAAGTAATTGATAGAAAAGGGGGGAAAACAGAGGATAAGAACTGAGAAAGTAGGCAGAAGAAAGAGGGAAATTAGATGGCATTGTAAGAGAATAGAAGATGAATAAGGAGGAGGGGGGGCGAGAGAAAGGGGAGAGAATATACGATAAAATGTGATCGGATGAATGTTCAAAAGAGTGAAAACATCTGTGAAAACGTATGAGATGTTCTTGGAACATAATGAGAGAATAGATGGAAGATTCAAGGGGAGATACTAATCTAGGTCAAAAACCTTTCCAGGAAGAACGTATTGACACGCTGATAGAGAGGCGCAGGTGTATTCACAGCGCTGTCAATATGGAGCAATAAACAAGCTAAGAAATAGACGTTCATATACAGGTGGATACTCATGACTGACATAGGACACATTCAGATTGGCATATAGACTATGGAAATGATAGATGGACAGACAGACTGAGAGACATATACGCAGACAAACAAGCAAACAAGCTGGCAGGCAGATAGGCAGACAGACAGACAGGCAGATAGACCGACATTCAGGTAGACAGATAGAGAGAATGACAGACAGATAAAGGAGTTAAATGACAGACATCAATACAGATAGACAGACAGACAGACAGACAGGTAGACAGACAGCTATGTAAGAGAGGGCCAACCCCCCAAAAAATGGAGGCACAGTCTTTTATATGACCATCGAAGATCTCAAAATAGAAACAATTATAAGAACCGGGCAGACAGGCAGATACATGTCAGAGAGAATTCTAACTCCATTGACGTGTATGCTTAGAACTATCCGGCGTTTCTCTCAAATATTTCATATTTTCACCACAGACTTTATAGAGGATATAGAACATAACACAATAATGTCACTCAATGTGTATTTATGCACCATCAACAGTAACCATTTGGCATGAGGAACATTGTATCACTGGAACCTTCAGCCCCAGACGGATTCGCATTTTAATCATACCATTCCGCTCCATCTCACCCCCGTCCTACTCATAACTGAAGCCTTAATAATTTTATGTAACGAAAAAAAGTACCCAAGTCACATTTCACCTACTGAAATTCGGAGCAGAGGGGAAAAAGGGAATCCATGAGAAAATAACAATCAAAAATTAAGATGCAGGCATTGAAACATCAGAAATAGTAGCACCGCAGTAGCTAGAATTTCATGATCATAGAAGAAGATTTTTTTAAAATCTTGTCTCTTTCGAGATAAATTCTCTTGAAAAGGATTTGAGTACTATTCATCTGAGGGCCTTCAATTCCTTTTACACGACACTCGCACACACTCACACACACATACACATGGGCACGCAAGCAGGCATACATAAAGAGACACTCACATGGGAAATAATTTCATGCAACGATTCATGCATATATTTTTACCTCGCTCATTTCACATTAGTTCTTCATGTAGGCCAATCCCCCTAAGAGTGTGTGATCAATTCTATTTTCATCCTCAACAATGAAGGCTGGCGCTATTTATAAACGACGTAGCACAATGGGCACACATTTTAATAAATGATTCTAACAGACAGATTTGGAAAAAACGCCCTCGATAACCCCGTTTCGAGAAAATCACTATCCAATTTTGCAATCTTTCTTTCTATGTGAATGAAAAACAGTTTTCTAAAGAAAGACGTGATGCAACAGATTGTCTTTTACTATTGCGGAAAGTTATAATTGAATAATTGGAAAAAAAAATAAACTGTACTAATTAAGGCCTGTTGACAAAGTCTGCAAAAGGGTTGTAATATTGAGAAAAACGCTCCTTTTCACCACAGAGCAATTATTTCTCCACCTTTTCAAATACAGCTTTCCCCTATGATAAACTGATAAGATAAATAATATTTAAGGACAGTCGTCAACGACGAAGGATTGAAACCTGAAATCCTTGCCCTAGCTGCACAGGCAATGATTGCATTAGACAGAGTCAAGACAATGTAGAGAGATGATAACATCCCCATGAAACATAAGATTAGACTGTTGTGCACACTAACACTCTCCTTCTTTATATGCACGCGAGGCATGGACGCTGACAGTCGAGCTACAACGAAAAACACAAGCACTGGAGATGAGATGCTACCGAAATATCTTGGGTATCTCATACTTAGACCGTATTACAAACGAGCAGGTCTGCAGAACCATCATGCAGCACCTTCCGACAAATGTGAATAAAAAGGAACTGAGATGTTGCAGCCATGTATCAACATCCAGTGACCTTGCTAAAACTGTGCTAAAAGGAACAATGGATGGGAGGCGAAAAAGAGTGGGCAGAAGGAAAGACGGACAGACAATATCCAGGAATAGACAAAGAGAACATCTACAGTGATCCAGGCGCTGGCCCACAACAACAACGCATGGAGAAGATCACTGCACACACCTGTCAGGATGACTCCAGATGAAGTTAAGGACTAAAAAGATAATAAATAAACGACTATTGCAGCTATTGCACCATTCTATTCTCTTCCTTTTACACATTTTTTTCACAAAACTAAACCATTATTTTCTAGAAACATGATTCTCAGAAAAAAAATGGCTTGTGTCATATGACCTTAGAGTTGGCAAGAATACTGTTGATTCAGGCGCAGTTTATAGACGCAAAAGGAAATAATTATAATGAGAAATTACATTATATTAACTCCATAGGGATTTTGACAAAAAAGGGAGGGATCAGGTCGGATATTTCTATGATATTCAAGCCCTGCAGATGCTGCTATTTTTGCCTGCTGCACATGGTGACACAAATAAAGGAAGATGAATAGGTAGGACATATCTGACGCTGTTATTTACATTTGTATCGACTTGTATTAGGATAGTACCTGATTGGTGATCTTTGATTTGTCTTGATAATCAAAATATTTCGGCGAAATGATGGCGATGTTGTTGATGAGAATAGACATGTTCACGATGATGATGATCGTTTTTTATATGTATACTTTGTTACCCTGAAGAAGAGTCAATTTGACTTGAAAATGTGATAGAATATAACTATTAACATCAATATCATGTTCTTTATAGATGTTATTTGCTTTTTAAAAAATTTTTTTAATTAGTTGCCGGTTAGACAATCTTATTATATTTTATAAAATGATGATGATCGATATTATTTCATTTTATTAATCAATTCAAAATTCTTCATATTGTTTTCCAACTTTTTTGGTGTATTTAATTAGCTGCCGGTGGATAGTCGTCTTAATTTTAAGACATTTTTCGTAAAAATGATAAGGATGTATCATTCCATTTATATTATTATAAAAAAATCAAAATCCTTTCCTACAGAATGAGAGGAACATTGAATTTAAATTTTCTTTCATGTGCTGCAATATCCTAATTACACTTTATATTTTTTCTTTTCTACCCCCATGAAGAACCAAAGAAGGTTCGAAAATTTGACCAGTTTTATCACTTTACTCAGTTATTAACATATCGAGCTCTACAAGTGCTGTTTTTTTTTTAGAACATTTAGCTGCACAAGAGCCCGTTGTTCTATTTCCCAATGCTTATTTTGTTCCCATCTAGATCCACCCCTCCCCTCCCCGCTTCTCACTCAGAATCAAGACTAGCATCCCCTTTGACTGAGTCACTAGCCGACCTAGCCGTACTGCTGAACTTGAGATATGCCCTGGGGAAGGGGCAGTAAAATGGGCTGAGGGCAATGGGGTAAAAAGAGTAAAATGTAAAGAAAAAGATAAACTTTATTTATTTTGTCCTCAACAAGAAATTTCTTTGACAGTTGATGAGACATAATAATAATTATACTTGTAACAGATATTTAGACTTATATGTATAACAACATAGACTTACAACACTGAGAAATCGTAGGAGAGCAACAAAACAGGGAACATTCAAGGAAAGGACTGTTGGTGGGAAGGGGGGAGGGAAAGGACTGTTGGTGGGAGGGGGGGGGGGGAGGAGGTGGAGTTGAGGTAGGCTGAGAATGGAGCAGAACTTTCTCACCAGATTCTGTTTTGGTTTTGTTTTTGTGTTGTTGTTTTTTTTTCGCTTTTGCCACCAGACCTTGACCTACTACTGGATTGGGAGTGGCATCGTTATGTATGTCAGTCCAGGGTATCAGCGGGTCTGGCAGTAAAGCCTCCGGTATCGGACGCCGTGTTGATACCATTATTATAGGGCTCACCTTCTATATCTGACATCTGGTGGGTTTTAAGTCAGCATTAGTGGCAGGGTATCATTCTGTGGTATAAACCAGATTTCTAGACTGCCTTTCTCCGCCTCTTTTCCTCCGCTCAATTTAACCCGCTGTTTGCCGGAAGACATAACTACGCGACGGTAGTATAAGAAGACTAAAAGCTGCTAAACAAGAATGAATATGGAAACAGACAGACTGGCAGATACTTAGAAAGACGAAGAGCGAGAGATTGACGGACAGAACGACAAACAGAGAAACAGACAGAGAAGCAAACGGACATAGAGATAATATTATTTTATGTTATGTCAGACAGATAAATAGATAGACAGACAAATATCCAGCCAGAAATAGTCAGATAGACATAGGGCAGACAGGCAGACAGATTGACAAGCAGATAGACAAAAGTAAAAGATCAGAAATATCGAATTTTTCAAATCTCAAAATGATTATAATTGCAGCATACACTGGTCAGCACCAAAAAGAGATTGCCACTATTTTCCATAGGAAAGTATCACTTCTCATGACACAAGAAAGTACTACGACATAAGAAAGCACTGTTTTCCATGACATGAAAAAGCATTGCTTCCTTTCACATTTGCATTTTCCATGACATGAGAAAACATCACTTTCTATGACATAAGAAGCATCCCTTCCAATGGCAAAAAAAGTGTTAATTCCATGACATCACAGCTCATGACATATAAAGCACCGTTATCAAGGAAAAAGAAAGCTTCACTTCCCATGAAATTAAAACCATCACTTTCTATGAGGTAAGAAAACATCATTTTACATTACACAAGAAGACATCATTTCCCACGATAAATAAGAATCGCCGCCCTCGTATGACTCTAGAAAACATGAGAACATTCGGATAAGATTTTAAGTTTTTTATAAACCTCCTTGACTGTATCAGCAAAGTCAGAGAAGTTTCGAGATTTTGTGACCATAATAAGGCCAGCCACTGAAACAACACACAACCTTTGATATCTTCTTTGTGCATTCATCCATTATTGTTTTCTTTTCCCGTTCATACTTAATTTGTTGTTCCCTGACTTAGAGAGATGGTGAGATCATTTTTGTGAGCAAAAATAGAAATGGCCGTGAAATGAAGAGCCTCTTCCTCAGGGCTGGTGTCTACGATTTTCACGATTTTGGAAAGAGAAAAGAACACAGGAGGGAAGGGAAAGGAGGAGGGGAGAAAGATAGACAGGTGGAAAAAAGGAAGAGTAATGGAGATAGAGGGAAGACAGTAGGACAAACAGTTTGGAAGGAAGAGCGAAGGAACTCTAGAAAGAAAGAAAAAAAAAGAAAAAAGGAAAGACGAATGAAATAAAGAAAGAAGGAACGAAAGAAAGACAGACAGACAGACAAAAGAAAAACGAAGGGAAAGAACGAAGAAAAAGAAAGAATAAAAGAAAGAAAGAAAGAATCACTTTCAATACCATAAATAGAACACCAGTATGTTTAGCATAAAAAGCCGTTATAATTCTTGATTATCATTAGATATAACTATTTACCCAACAAACAGAGTAGGAGTCTCTGTGTCTTTATGGGTTTCCGGGAATATGCAAAGCGACCGTTAACTCGTAGTCTGAAAAGTTTCAAGATTTCGAGACCGTGATAGAGCCCATGACCTGACTCGCAGAGAAATAACATGATCTTCTGTGATATCCTCTTCATGCGCACATTTGTTGTTTCCTTTCCCTGTTCATGCCTAATTTGTTGACGAAGTTGTGCACTGACCTTGAGAGATGGTGGAAAAGATTTTATGAGCAAAAAAGAAAGGACTGTCATGGCTTATCTTTCTGTGGGTTTCTATGATGGCAAATGGCCTGAATGTATTCACGATATGTGAAAGAGAAGGTGGAAAAGGGAAAAAGGAAGAAAAGGGAGAATAAAGAGAGAGATTTTCAAAAAACGAAGATGGCACGAGGAATGAAAGGAAGAACGAGGGAAAGAAAGAGAGAAAGAAAGGAAGAGAAAGAAACAAACACACAAACAAATAAATAAGCAAAAAAGACGGCATAATGCATCTCATGAAAGCCATAAAGACTTTCGAACATCTCGCTTGCAAACTCGTTAAAAAAACAATTGTATTTGAGATTTCGGATTTTTATTTTTGCATGTAAGTTGTTTTTAAATTATTTTGTGTCATAGTATAAGACTAGAAAATAAAGCCGATAGAAGTCGAATGCTACAATACATATACATGTATCCATACTGTTATGAATCTGGAGTGTTTTTAGGAGCTTCTACGATATGCAAGCCACAAATTTAGTGTGAAACTAAGACACATACAGAGATTTTGGATCTAAGGTATGGTGAAAACCAACGTCCAAATTCGTAAAAGAAAAAACAACAATAACAATCAAAATACATGAATTATGCTATATGTAATTTGTCGCATTCATTCATAATTATCGTTTCCCACTTGGATTGCCCACGCTTAATTTGCTGGCGAGGTGATTTACTGGCACGGAGAGATATCTTAAGGAAAAATAATCTGTATATTAAGCATGTATATTATTACGTTCTTTTGTATTTAATAGGTGTAATTTGTTATGATCCTAAGTGTTTAGACAGTATGAGAATTGAGAGAAGGATTTAGAAAATCAAGGGTGAAAGAAAGAGAGAGAAATGAGAGAGAAACAGAGAAAGAAAGAAAGAAAGAAATGCTCCTAAAAGGTAAGCTTAATGCTAACCTTTGGTATGTATGAGTGAATTTTAACAGAACTTGAATATCCATAACAGACCAACAGTTTGGTATAGCGAACACGTTCAGGCATATTATGAATGTGAAAAGTAGCCTATATTGTCCATTATTTATTTGATTTCATGCATTTTTCGAAGGTTACACCAGCCTTGTATTAACATGGACCTAAAGTAAAGCATTACAAGTACATATACTATGATGTGGTTTTCTCTATGGCATGGGTTGAACATGTTTGCTGTACAAGTGAAGTGAAATGCAAACGATATTAAGGGATCACGAAACTAGACCTTGGTGTAATTTCATTGGCATTTTTGTAACGAAGGGATGGATAGCATAAGGCTTGTCTTATAAATACGGCAGGACGGGAAACATTGAAAAAAAAAGATAGAAAGAAAGAAAGAATGAACAAAAGAAAAGAAAAAGAAAGAAAGAGAGAAAAGAATAAAGAACTTTATTTTTAAAAAATCGACTTGGCATCAGCTGTATTTTCAATCCTCATAGGGTTTTTCCTAAATTTTGCGTACGTTGGGAATAGTGGGCTATTTATGTTTTACTGCAGTTTAAAAAATGCTTCACAGCAAGCTATGAACGTATGCCAATGATCAGCAACATTTTTTAGTGTATATAATTATATGTGTGTGTGTTTGACAAATCTCTGCGATGGTTTGCCCAGTGTGAAAGTGAAAATCTCTTTCATCTAGTACTGAAGGGTGCAATGAACTCCCCATAAAACATGAAAAAGAACAGGGGTAAAAAAAAAAGGCAGATTGATCAACTCATGAAGATCTGTGACAGAAGATAAATATAGAAATCTGATGTATTTTCCAGCCTGGTAAAAGCTATAGGAATTGAGGAAGATGAAGTAGGATAATGGAAGAGATTCTCTGGGGTTAAAGCAGGAGTAGTACATCATGCAGGTGTCTCTCAGAGTTTATTGACACCACTCACCGATATTTCCACTATCAATACATACAACAGGTGATCATGTATGCGAGCATTATGTATTTGTGTTGATAGGAGTATTTATATGTCTGTACAGATGTATATGATATGTAAACTCGCATGTGTTTGAGAGACATTTTTTTTTCTATTTTTGCCTTTTATTTTTAAAAAAGCTGGAATCTCTGTGAGCGACAGTAATTAAAGAGACAGAAAAATACAAAGATAATTGTGTTCAACAGCCGCTAGTGAGCTGCAGGTGTTAGAGAAAACCTGCTGGATTTTTACTTGTAAAGAAGATTTCGCCCTTGAGAGGATGGAACACAAAGAAAGAAAATAGAAGGAAAGTGACAAAGAGGTAGATAGAAGCAAAGATAGAGAGATAATATCTAGGAAGACACATACAAAATATCTGCGGGGATCCAGGCATTAGCCCCACAATCGCGATGGATGGAGAAGGCTAGTGCACAGCACAAGAGGCGGCTCCCCGATAACTCCAGACGGAGTTAAGGACTGAGGAGAAGAAGAAAAGGATAAAAAAGAAAAGAAGAATATGAAGATGCATGATTAACTTGTTGTAGTGGAGATTCTTGACGCAGTGGCATTGAAGATAATATAGACACGAGACGTAAATTACTGTAAAGAGGCGTGATTGCCAAGTCTGCGAGGCAAAGCCCCGTAGTTTTATAAAGATTCTTTAGACACGTCCAGAAACCTGTTGGCGATCATGCGTTTCTTAAAACAATCGTTTGAGACAGTAATGCACGTTTCTTGTTCTGTTCTGTCTTTTTATCTGTCTCTTTTCTTTTCTAACATGGTCACATACATTGCCAGCCTGTCCGCTTTCTCTTTCATTCATTTTTGTACATATGTACTGCCTATTTTGTCTGTCTGTCTGCCTATGTCTGTCTGTCTGTCTGTCTGAATGACTGTCTGTCTCTGTATCTATCTATCTCTTTCTCATTCACACATATTATATTACAATGTCTCTTTGCTCTTTTTCATTAACACACACAAATCACAAACCTTTTTTTATGTCTGTCCATCTGTTTTTCTATTTCTCAATCACACACACACACACACACACTCACACACACACATACATATATATATATATATGGTCGGACTATTTACCTGCCTAACGTCTGCGTATTTTTCACTGACAAACAGAACACACATCTATGTACGTGGTGAAATATTAAAGCGTTAAGAAAAACTAAGTCAATGTGATTCAAACCGTTGTTATAGAACTCCAATGACCACATCTTGTTATAGTTCACAGATCGAAACAATGAGCCATTAGACCAGCAATTGGCTTGGATAACAGGCTCCAAACCCTTAACACTGCAAGGTCTGAGCTTTAATCTTATTCATTCTTAACAGCAGAGAGCTAAACCAGATGTTCCAGAATATTTTGTTTATTGTTAGACTCCTCTGTCGCAGATACAGAGAACAATGCATAACGACTGCAACAAAAACAAAATGATGGCTAAGTTTAAGATCTGTTCAAGGAAAACTAAAGACGGAGTTGTTACGAATTTCACAGATATTTATGAACATTTTAGAGTTTGTCAAAGACTGAGGTAGAAGTTCCCGAGTTTTGCAATCTACAGATGTCGGACACAGAAAAAAAAGTTTTCCCATTTAATATGATACTTGTGACTACTACTACTCATACTATGACTCTGTTTCTCTATATCTGACCACTGAAGCGGTCTGTATTCTTCAATGGTGCCGTAATGGTAATAATAGCAGTCGTTTTGACCAGTCCCATAATTTCACTTTGCCAGACACAAGAGGTGTTGAACCAGTAGTCTATCTAATAACATATATTTATCAGTATAAAGAAGTGAAAAACAAAATGGGTAGTCAAAATGATCTCCCATTGATTTCCTGCTACTGCAATGCTTTCAGTGACTGAATCGACCGATGTTTGATGAGCAAGTCCTTTAATGGTATATGCTGGTGAAGAGCAGCTCTATTGTCATGAGTTTTCTTCCTTTGTTTTCTGCGTTGTCTCCTATGCTTATTAAGTTGTGACCCTGAGTTTTTTTTTTTTCCGAATTTCGTACTGATTTATTTAATCTACCACCTTACTGTACAACAATTGCAGGACTGTAGGGATAGTAGTTAGTAGATACAACTTTTATCATGTTAAAAGACCTACTGCTGTAGCTTTCAACAATAGTTGTTACGCACAGAATGCTGTATAAAAGCAACTTTTGTGTTAAAGAAATTTTGTTGCACTAAATTGAGAAAGAGAAACACGGTATTTTCTTAATTTAGACACTGGCTTTTTACAAGTCGACAGAACGAGACACAATGGTTCCTGGAATATGGCGAGAGCTGTGTAAATTGTCACACATTTCAAGGTGCAAGCAGTAAAACAGCTTTTAAATGATAAAACGTGTGCACTTTTCGCTTGCAGGTTCGCAAAACTCCGCCATTCTGTCTACAGAAGGATAACAAACTCCTGTACTACAAGGTAACTGCATTGACGTAAAACACAGAAATATTGTTTCACTTTATCAAAGAAACAGAATTTCAGTAATGTTCAACGGTGAGGCATAAGTTTTTATAGCCAATAAAAAACATCCTGGCATACAAGAGCAGGGAGTCTTTTTCAAAAATTCCTTGGATTTTGGCAGGGTCTCGAAGTGCACAGGGAGAAGTTGAGAGAGAGCGAGAGAGAGTGGAGAGAGGCGGGGAGAGAAACAGCAACAAAAAGAAAATAATGGACAATATTGTGGGATCTGTTGAAGAAAAACTTAGGACAGACCGACGTGAGTTGTTATGAATTTCACAAACATTTATGTAACACTTGTTTTGTCAAAGATTTAAGTAGAAATTTACGGTTTTTGCAGTTTTTTTCACATTTAATTTAATAATGATTGTGACTACTACTACTCAAACTATGAATCTGTTCCTCTATATCATTCTGACGACTAAAGCGGCCTGTATTCTTTAACGGTGCCGTAGTGGCAACATGTGGAAAGAAAGAGTGGAGAGAGAGAGAGGATGGGCAATTTTAAAAAGTAAAAATAGTATAGAGAGCGAGGAAAAATAAGATTTAAAAAAAAAAGAGAGAGAGAACGAAAGAGAATGAAATGGTGAGGGAAAAAGAAAGAAACAGAGAAATGAGGGAAAGAAAGAGAATAGCCTGTTGGAATGACTTTGTGCATTTGCTATGATTTATTTATGCACTGCAATTTTGCAACTTGAACGTCTGACGTCCCCTCCCTCATTTATGTGATTTTGTTCTCCATCCACGTTTCGTCGTGCAGGGACGTCGGATTGTACTCGTAACATATGTCCGAGTATTAAATCGTTTTCAAATCTTGGCTGGCACGGGAGCTGAGACAGTGTGGGTTTCTCACAGTCGCATAAACCGGTCCAGATACATTCACTCAGTCCTAATAAGCCGGTCCTGGTGCACTTACTCAGTCCGAATAAGCCGATCCTGGTGCACTTACTCAGAACGAATAAGCCGGTCCTAGTGCACTATTTCAATCTGAATAAGCCGGTCCTGGTGCACTTACTCAGTCCAAATAAGCCGGTCCTGGTGCACTCACTAAGTCTGAATAAGCCGGTCCTGATGCACTTACTCAGAATGAATAAACCGATCCTGGTGCACTTACTCAGAACGAATAAGCCGGTCCTGGTGCATTTACTCAGTCCAAATAAGCTGGTCCTGGTGCACTCACTAAGTCTGAATAAGCCGGTCCTGGTGCACTTACTCAGAACGAATAAGCCGATCCTGGTGCACTTACTCAGAACGAATAAGCCAGTCCTAGTGCGCTCATTCAATCTGAATAAGCCGGCCCTAGTGCATTTACTCAGTCCAAATAAGCCGGTCCTGGTGCACTCACTAAGTCTGAATAACCCAGTCCTGGTACACTCACTCCACACTTCAGATGTCGGTGGGATGTAGTTATTGATAATCACCTCTGTTTCAGAACAATCTGGCACGTTTTTCCTTACATGAAAGACAGACTTTCAGTACTTCACAACCCACTTTAACACTCATTATTATTGTTTTATGTCTGATGGTGATAGACATATATAGGGTGAAGAAGGGGATGGGGGGGGGGGGGGAAGGGAGGCGGACGGGCATGGAGAGAAAAAGGAGGAGGAGGAGGAGGGGAAGGGAAGACGGAGGGGGAGAGAGGGGGGGGGGGAGGGAGAGAAAAGCTCTTTTTCGAACTTCAGTTTGATTCATCGGTGAGAAGGATTGAAACTTGTCAAGAGGACCCAATGAAATACAAATACGCCTCTTTACAATTCATTTTTGTGTTGCTGTCTTCAGGAAGCAATAGTAATGGATGATTTATTCTTGAAAAATAACCCTTAACTTTGTTCTGTTGCACGAAACTTAAATGAGATCCTGCAGGAATGCACAAATAAGTCGAGTCAGATGGAAGGAATTATTGGATTCTATGTTTATATGTTTAGAAAAATGTCATTAAATATATTTCAAAAAATGAAATGAAACGAATGAAAGCAGCTTCATAATTGAAATCCTGGAGTTGAAAAAAAAATGTAGAAGTATATCAATCCTATTAACAGAATACAACAGCTGTCACCTGTATAGTTTGATAATTGAGCTGTCTGGGGCTAAAAATGAATTTCGAAGGGCAAGGGTCTCATCCTCAGCTCCGCATTTTTCGGTGTGGTTTGCAAATTACAGGAATGGCAGAGAAACGTCGAAATGGCGATATAGAATACAGAGGAAGGCTGGAATATCTAGACTAGTTATCCTGAAAGGTAAAATTAACAGCACATTTTATTTATGTTTTTTGAAATGTGCAGAAAGGATGAGAGAAGTGACAATGGTGGAGTTGTATTCACTTTTATTCACAAGTTTCACAGGCTGACATAAAAGGTATGGGGAAAAAAGAATTAAAAAGGCTTGTGGATAGCCAAATATACATGCATATCTAAGTGTCATCAGCAGCAAATAACTTGGACTCAAAAAAACAAAACAAAAAACAATTGTCTTTTGCGGAAAATTGGTAAGCTAAACGTTTTTGTTTTTTGTTGTTGTTGTTGTTGCTGCTGTTTTGCTGTTGTTCTTGTTCTTGTTCATGTTGTATTGTTGTTGTTGTTATTGTCGTTGTTGTTGTTGTTGTTGTTGTTGTTGTTGTTGTTGTTGTTGTGTTATTGTTGTTTGTAGGTGCTTTTATATTATTTGGAAGTGCAGAAATTAGATTTTCTAGCATGCTTTTACCTATATCAAAACGTATAATAATGATTTCGCACCTCAGAAACTGCAATATGAAATGAAGAGTAGTTCTTTGTTTTCTAATTGGTTTGAATTTGTCATTGCCGCGGCCCATCAGCAAGACTACGATTACATTGCACCAAACACTCTATGCGACCTCCATAAGTTAGTCAAGTTTAATTAAGATGTATTTATGAGTAATCAAGCCAAAGTAAACAGCGACAAAGAGTTGTCAAAGAAAGAAACAAACAAACATAAAAATTACGTGTATAAATATGGGGTATGCCGAGAAGAGATGAGATCATAATTGTATGTATAGTAAATTATGTCACAAATTGTATGTTCCTCAAGAAATCCATGAGTATACCTCAAAAAAAATAATAAAACTAAAAAAAAAAGCAAACATGCTGATAATAAGTCTAGGTTGATGCTGGCAAAAAAGGGTCAAGAATTGTCAATTTTTAACTGTCTTTAGCTTAGCCATTGCCAACGACTTATTTTGTTTATTACTATTTTTCTTTCTTTAGTCTTGAGTTCATTAGCTCTGGTCTATTAACTTTAGCTAATGTCTATGTTTTAGCTTTTGCATGTCAAATAGCGGGCTCTCAGTCCATTGCCTCTTTCATGGAAATGCCATTTCAACAGCTTGTACAAAAATTGATAACTTCTCTCCTTTTTCTATTTCTTTTCTTTTTTTTTTTTAAATTTTACTCTTCCCTCCCAGAATTTTGGAACAGTCAAGTTTCCTGAACAAATGGAATGAGCTATGGAGCGCGTGATGTTTTTGTTGACGTCAAAGGCCCGTCATGATTTACAGAACCCGAGTAACTTTAGTCTGAATATAACTATCTCATAAGGCATTGTTTGGCTTTTCTTTGTTGTCTGCGATCTAGAAAATAATGAAATTTTGGTTTGAAGGTTTTCCTGCCAGTTACCAAGATTATACTTGAATTCGTAAAAATACCTAGCCATGTTGTGTTATCATTTTTAGGTTAATTCATTTCTCTTCTGTTGTATTTTCTTTCATTTTTGTTTCTAGTTTTTTTTTCCTCTTGTTTTTTTTTTCTTTCTTTCTTTTTTTGTCAGTGCCATTCCAAATTTTGATAATTCAGTTTGAATGCAGGGTAGATTTGACGTGTGAGGTAAATTATTGTCTATGTTTTTAAATACTTTTATGCGTGATGTATATTACCGTCTGGTGGGAAAACAGCTAAAAAAATTTTGAATCTCATGAAAAATCATTGCAGTTAATTTATTTGTACAGCTAGACTACTTCAAGGAGGAGTGGATGGGAACAATGATATTAGATGTCTATGGACACGCAGAAAATTCGACAGCTGGCAGGCTGGTTGGCTGGCTGGCTGGTTGGGTGACACGCTGGATGGATGGATGGATGGATGAATGGTTAGATGTATGGATGTATGGATGGATATATGGATGGATGGGTGAATGGATGGATGGATGAATGGATGGATGGATGGATTGATAAATGGATGAATGGATGGATGGATGGATGGATGGATGATGGATGTTGGTGCTAAGTTTTCTATAACAGTAGCTATCCATGCTCTTGA
>JBCEWB010940681.1:3333-15422 GCA_039654565.1 Peronia peronii
CCCCCCCCCCCCCCCCCCCCCCCCCCCCCCCCCCCCCCCCCCCCCCCCCCCCCCCCCCCCCCCCCCCACCTTCTACTGCTGAGATCATAATATGCATTTTGATCAGCAAGATTAGCTACTAAACTATGGAACTGGTTGTTAGTTTTTCTACATAAAATATATATTATTTAGGTTTGTGGAACGTTCAACACAATTATGGCTTTTTGCAGCCTTCTTGCTTTCATTGATTTCTTAATTTTGTAGACGTTTTCGTTTAATGGAGAAATCTCATGGCATTTCTCAAGATGGCGAAAGGAACTCGAAATCAAATATCACTATCATCAGTTGCCTGCCATGTCTTATTAGGAATTGGATGGTGTGAATTTGAACCATCAACTTACTACTTGAACAGATCAATAGTTTAAATCTGACTAGGTTGCCTGTAGAGAATGTCACTCTTATAAAACCTCACATGGACTACCAGAATTGCTTGAAGGTCTGTGGATTCCTCCAGGAAATATGTGACTCCTGCCAATTGTCAACTCTTGAAAAAAAATATCACACGTACAGACTTCCATCTCGCCTATCAGGAAAACTGACATAATGTATCGACAAAGTAGTTATCATACATGCCATTACTGGGGAAAAGGTCAGCTGGGCTTTGACTGCTTGTCATTTTTTGGTCAGTTGTTGGTAAATATAAAATGAGTGGGGTTTTTTTTCATCAATTTCCTCCGTAAAACTACTAGTTTTTGCTCAAGTTTTGTCTTGTGATCATAGAACTTATAGGTCTATTACAACTCGAGTCAGAACTCGCGATCTCCTCACGTTGGCCCAGGCAATGTGGGACAATCGCTAAGTAGGTCAGCATCTATAACTCTACTAATTGATTTCGATTTGAATCAATTCACGTTTCTAATTTTTAAATATCTTCTCCGTGGAAATACAGAAATACGTCAAAGTTGATATAATTTTTATTCTTCTCATTCCTAACAGGCATATTTTTTTTCTTTTTTTCTGTTTTTTTTTTAAATTTATTGTGTGTGTGTTGTTGTTGTTGTTGTTGTTGTTGTTGTTGTTGTTGTTGTTGTTGTTGTTGTTGTTGTTGTTGTTTTGCTTTTACTTTTTTTCACCGAAAATTATTAAGCAAAAAGATTTCGAAGCACTAGATCTAGATCTAGATCTAATACTTTTGGACTGGAACATAAAATCAAACGGAAAACATTACTTAATGTATACAGACTTCTTATTAGTGAACAACGATTGTTTCCTTGACTGGATGAACAATTCTGTCTGACTATATGTTGTTCACCAAATGAAATGATTGATAAATAAACAAATAACGATCATAAACTTTTATTATATTTTGAGTCACTTTTATTCCAGGTAGATTACAATATAGTAGATCTAGACGTATATAAATTTCCAGGTTTTTTTTTTTGGGGGGGGGGGGGGAGGGTAAAAATTTTTCTTTCGGTTTGTTGTAACTGCTGTGAGTTATTAAACGTGCGTAAGGTATAGACGGAACCTCCGAAATATATCTGCTTTCAAGTATCTCTGTTCAAGAAATCAGGGGAGTGTTGAATCACTGAAAAAAAAAAACAAATCAAGGAGAATAGATTCTTAATCTTTCTCATCCCCTCCTCCCCCTTCCCAGTGAGATTCGAGCCCTCGAAGTTTTCATCGATAGGCAGACACCTAATCCGTTGGCCATGATGACCCCGAACATGTTGTTTTGAATCTCACAGTAGTCGTAAAGACCTTATTATATTCTCTATACGCTTTTCAATCTCCTAGGGGTGGTCTTCTCGGTGGAACAAAGGTGGGTGAGACAAAACGAAACAAATCTGATGAGTGCTACGCATGACAATGTGACAAAGACAGATGAAGGCATGACGACGATTTTTTTTACAATATGCAATAATACACAGTTTAAAAAGAAAAAGTTTAAAGAATAACTACAGAGAATGTAGGGTAAATAATGCGGGCATTTAAACAAACAAAATGAAACGAGTGCGCGACACTGGTCGGGTGTTATCATAATGACGTGTAATATGTGCATAATATCATCGCGTTATCATAATGATAACTCTGAGGTCTTTATTTGTTTCATCCACGCCTAGAGTTTATCTAATCCTGCGGGTCGTCAGGACACTCCCATTTCCACTGGTCTGTTGTCTGAATTCAGGCTGTCAATGTTTTCTCCCGTCCACTCTTTTCTCCCGTCCACAATCCTCTCCTTTTCGTTCCTTTTAGTCCTATCCCCCGCGGACTTGTTTCGGCATACATGTATAACGAATTGTCAGGTGGTGGATGTTTTGTTTATCTTATGGGGCAAATTGCCCGGAAGACAATATTGTGTACACAAAATGGATTGTTATTGTGAACCGTCTTAGTGTACCAACAATGACAAAGGCGAAACTTTCTATTTGTCTTTATTGAAAAGACCAGACATTTAGACTCGCTGTTCACAGCTGTCACGTGGTCAGGACTTCTGCAAAATGGGAGATTTAACACGTGTTCGTTAATTAAAAGGGAAGGAGAAAAGAACAAAGTGGATGCTGAAAATTTCAATCTTCATTTTTTTTTTTTTTTCAGTGACCACCGAAATAACCACCCCAGAGGAGGTTGAAAGGCGTTCCAGACCCAGAATCAGTGACACAACGGTTCCCTGGCTTCATGGGTAGGGAAACCCGACATCGAGTCTTCTCAGATAAGGGAAAAAATATTTGGGAGATCCCGTGTACAAGTTACTCATGTTAAAGAACACTTGGGAATTTCAAAATTGGATGAAGAGAAAGCGAAGACGCCGCTATCAGGACAACATTTCTAATTTTAAATTTTTACCCAAATGTACCTTTTCACTAAACTGGGCAGACATTTAAGTTAAAAAGCCGACATTATCATACTTTCTTAAGATTGAAAGGCCTCTTGTATAATGAAATTTCCGTGAATGTAACTTTTTTAATAAAGGTTATTTAAAGTAAAATTAAAATGTTGAATGTAAGATAAATTGCCAGTGAAAAAGCATATTTTTCAAAGTGTCTGAATCAGTTACAATAATATCAGAAATCTGATGATATTATCATTATTATTGTTATTGTTGTTGTTGTTATTATTATTATTATTTATTTCCTAGTAAAGTCATAGCATGGACTTAAGGCATGTTGTTCAGCTGATTGGAACATTGATGTCTGAATGTCGTATCTTTGTGTCGTATCTTCGAAATGACGTCATTGTGCAAACCCGAAAGCTTTTCTAGGCCTCAACCCGAATGTGACCAAAGATAATACATGTAATTGTATACCAACTCTCTTATCTTTGATGTTACTCATATAAGGACTCTTGAAAGCCTTCTTGTCGTAAGTGTCACTACTATTGTTTAGAGAAAATTGCAAATAAGGTCCTTGAAAGCCGAATGTCTTAAGTGCCAAAATTCTCAAAAAGTGAACTAACATAATATCAAGAATCAGGATCAATATTGATTCGATTCATTTTTTTAAATTATTTTTTTTTTGGTTCTTTTCTAAACAGTGGCAGTGTCACTTACGACAAGAAAACTTTCAAGGAGCAATTGGTCCTTGAGCTTTTCCTTCCCCCCCCCCCCCCCCTTCTCTTGTTCTACCATCTTGTCCACGCCCATGCAAGAAGGTATTGCATCAGAAAAGTGTCCACTCGCAATGAATACACACATACACACATTTAGTTACTGCACAGCTGTTTTCCTACAGACATGAAGCGCTGGTTAGCGAACGATCAACAGGTGTGTCTGCAATGGTTTTGATTTCTGATGTTCTATAACTTAATTAAAGAGAAATACTAGATGAACTTTGTGGCAAATAGCAGGCACATAATTAATCGTTTATAATTACGTTTATAATAATCTGACGACAGAGCGACATGCGTAGAGGAACCAGGATAGGTGGAGAACGGGTCGACAGGGTGGGGTGTGTTCGTCCGATAATTTTAAAATTTCATCACTGCTGGGAAGGAAACGAGAGGGACACAGACGGACAAATAATTATATAGACAGACAGACAAACAAACAAGCAGATATACAGTCAAGTGGATAGACAGACTGATGAACGGACAAAGAAACATACAAACAGAAAACAAACAGAAATTAAAGAATATCTCTGAACTACAGATGCATGATACATCTCCACACATGGTTTGAGCAAATGCTTTGTCATTCGTGGGTTGCAACAATGACAATTATGAATAAGGAAAATCAGGAAAAGTTTATGGAAAGGTCACTGCTAGAAGACTGCGCTTTTTTTTGAGTGTGTTTTCTTTCGTTTAGCTATGTTGCCATGTTTATTTGTTTGTACATTTGTTTGTCTGTTCGTTTATATGTAAGTCTGGTTCATTTGTTTGTTGTCGTTTATTTATTGGTTGATTGGTCAGTTAGTTGGTTGGTGTTAGTTGCTTGGTTGGTTGATTGGTTGGTAGATTGTTAGTTGCTTGGTTGGCTGATTGATTGGTTAGTTGGTTGGTTGGTTGGCTGGTTGGTTGGTTGGTTGGTTGGTCGATTAATTTTTCCTTTATGTTGACAGGGGGGAGGGGTGCCTCTGATGAAGATAATTATTATCTAAATCTACTGTCATGTTATCGAAATACAAGACAACAGCATGATCGATATCCAGGTGAGGATTTAACGTGAAAGCTATTTTATTAACACTAACAAACAATTAATTAGAAAACGCCCTGTGTGCTCAAGCTGTGCACATTGATTGGCACTCAGCATGGATATGCTCATCCATATCACTGGGACCTTTCCAAGAATTGGATGTTTTTGAAGCAGCTTGTTTGAACGTGCACAGTGTTATAGCGGTCAACTACCATCTTCTCAACTTCGATATCCGTATATTAATCTAACCTTTTAAATCTCAAGAGCAGGATTATCTCGACCTCAAATATATGAACAGAATTTTTTTAAATTTTATTTCGGTTGAAGTTTTGGAAATTTTGTGCAGCAGCGGCATCTCCGCCCACTCTGAGTTTGATTTTGTTAACTGGCGAGGATTCTTTAAAGTGCGTTAGACAAACATGGGAGCTCCAAATTTTTCTTTTTTTTTTTTTTCCCCAGTTACCCAAAAAGTTATGCGTCAGGTCTTTCGGACCCAAGAAGAAGGGGACGGTTGAGTCGGTAAAAAAAAAAAAGATAAAAGGTTGTAATCTTCCCATTCCTCCAGGCAGGATTTGAACTCGCGACACTGTCACATCAGATAGACGCCTAACCACTCCACCCTGGACCTCCCTTATCCTTTTCTTCTTGTCAGTGTTAGTGTGTAAGCCTCGAAGATACTGTGTAAGACATTGCGAGTTTTCAATAAACGTGACTGGCCCACAAGGTAGTCATAATTATGTCCCATATTGTCAACAAAGGTGTTACATCAACTTTGCCCACGGCCCGGACTAGGAAGATCAATTCAAATAAGAACTTTTGACGATTTCTCAGGCTGTTTGGGCGTGTGAGTTTTTGGACAGACATGGAGATGCTTACCAACACCTAGATCTCCAGTACAACCAACGGGAGCTACCAACTTTGCCGCGGCCTGACATGATTACCAATATAGGCCGAGATAATCCCCGTCATAGGGGATTGAAAGGCTCAAATAAAACTAAGCTATGCAGGCTCTTTACACACTGGTCTATGTACATAACTATGTGCATACTCTAATGATGTCTCGTAACAACTCGTGGTAAAAGTATAGAACTCATTCTCGCCTCTCAGACGGAGCAAAACTAATACTAAAACTACTACGCAGTCACCTCAACAATGAAGTGGCCAGTAGAATCGACACGACTTCGTTTGTTTGTTTCTTTGTTTGTTTATTTTGTTTGTTTGTCTGTTTGTTTTTGGTAATGTATGCAGTCTTTCAGTCTAAAGAAAGTATGATCATTTCGGTTTAAAAAAAAAAAAACGTATCCAGTCTGATGAGAAGCAATACTTGGGTATAGAAATTTGGTATTCGGAGATTTTGCCCGGACGGCGGTGTCTCTGCCTACTCGGTATTCGATTTATAACTGCCGGAGATTCCCCAACATGCACATTATACACACGACACGTTCGAAACATATTCGTCATTAACCAAGGAAGCGTCTCTATCCAAGAAGCTTTGGAGCCGTTGGGTTGCTGAAAAAAAGGGGTGGGGTTGCTGAAAAAAAGGGGTGGGGGTGGAGGGGCGGGACAGATTATCTATCCCATCTCCCGATAGGATCTGAACCTGCAACACTTTTCACACTGTCATCGAGAGGCAGGTGCATAACCCCGTGGCCATGGTGTTACCGTACCCAAAGAAATGTGTACATGTACTTCAAATAAACGCTCCCTCAATTTATAATTTGCTCGTAGTGAAGGAATTTCGTTCAAAATTTGGATGACTCTGAACCACTTTGTCCCTGATGATTTTTTTTTTTTACTTCATTAAGCTACATTACATTAAAATCGGCACCACATACGTTGCAAAGAGTTAGAGATAATAAAGAGAATAAAAAATGTTTAAGATTCAGTCTTGAGGAGAACCTGCCTCTATGTGTGCATGGCCCGTACCGTTGGTAAAGTAGGATCGTACAACATCCTATGTCATTTACTTGAGCTTTCCGGTTTCACACGAAGATGAATCTTTATTACGTAGTATGCAAGTCTTTTAATCCTAAGAAAACAAGACTATGCATTGTATAAGCTTTTAAATGCTTGCCCAATTTGGTGAGAAGAGTTTTCGTGGGTAGAAATTTGGAATTTGGAAATTTAGGAATTTTGTCCGGACAGCAGCGTCTCTGTCTACCCTTCATCTGAGTTTTGAATTTTACGGGTTCTTTAACATGCATATCATACATACGGGACCTTTGAATGTATATATTGGCCCTTACTCAAGAAGACTAGACGTCACATGATTACTACATATCATGTGGCAGGACCTATAGAAGATGCTTTGAAATAGTTCATATTCAACTAAGCAAAGACCTGGAAAGTGCGGGCCGAGTGTTTGAACCCCCAACTAAAAGAACATTCACTGATATTAGTACCGCTCTAGATCTGAAGACAAATTGTCACCAGTTCCGTGCATTTTTTTTTCTTTTCTATATCAGTGACAGGGTACAGTTAGAAGTGTTTGTACCCCTTACTAAAATTAGACAGGGGTATCAACCGCTCGCGTGAAAGTGGCGAATGACTTTAAATTACAGTAGAATAACCGTCACTTTCCCCTGGAAATAAAATAAAATAGAAACACGCACACACATAAATAAACTACAATGTGCATATCTGGACTACTAGTTCCCATTTTGGCTTTTGGGGCTTACATCAGGGGCTATCTATGCAACATCCATCAAACAATTCATCATCTTTTTGCGTTGTAACTTCTGCGCAGAAAACGCGGGACGGTGTTGCTGTGGGAATCCCCGCATAGGTAACACCATCGAGATAACCACCAGGAAGGTGGTTGAAAGACGAAATAAACAAACAGGTAACACCCAAAAGGCAAGCTTCAGCCAAGCGGAACTTGAGTGATTGAAAGCCCACTGGTCTCTCCTATCCTGTTTCTCTCTCTCACACACACACTCAAAGGTACATACACCCATACACAGGCTAGGGTGCACAGAAATATCGATAAGATCGTCAGTCTGGGCAGGAGTGGGGAGGGGAGGGGGATGGCAGTGTAAGAAAAATGGGATTAGAGTAGGAATAAAACAAAGAAAAACGATGCAAAACCTGCATTTAGATTGAGAAGCGAGAAAGAGTCAGAGTGGGAGAAAGAATGGAGGAGAGGGGAGAAAAGGGAGAGAAATGGTAGAGAAATAAAGAGAGAAAGAGAAAGAAAGAGGCAGATGCAAAAATGGAAATGTGCGTGCTATTTTAATAATGCTTTCAAAAAAAATCATGACAAGTAAAAACACACACACAGTACACGCGCGCGCGCGCCCGCGCACATAAACAAACGAATAAACAAACAAAACGGACAAATCTAAAGCAAGATGCTAAGGCAGACACTAAACTAAAACGGCCTGCGAGAATTCGGCTCGAACGAGAAGTAAATACAATACAGTTATTTATAATGTTGGGACTCCAAATATAGACAATGCGAGACAGCCGTCCGCAACGGTTGAAAGGCGCATTAAAACGCAACGTAATTTCCTTGCCCCCGCCATGAAGTTTAGATAGATACATATATACATACACACATGTACACTGTAATAAAGAGGCTCGGGCAGGCAGTAGACAAAACTACAGACACACAGATAGATAGAATGACGGGTAGATGGGTGAATATATAGATAGGTCCTATAGATAGGTCCTATAGATAGGTCCTATAGATAGATAGATAGATAGATAGATAGAGAGAGAGAGAGATAGAGAGATAGATAGATAACTGAGTCAACATAAGTACATGTATACAGTAATATGTAATTTACTGTAATGACCGCCTTGATTGTCATCACACTGGGTAGCGCGAGCTTAAAATAGGTCATGACTAATCATGGTTGGCATGCCAAGCGACGCCACGACGTACCCGATCGTGGCGCTACTAAATCTACGTGTATGATAGACTAAGAAGGTCTTCAGTGTGCGGAGAAAGAGATGGCGGTATTTCGTCCTATACGCACTGAATTAGTCAGAAATTACAAGATACTAAAAGTAATGTTTACTAAAGAGCATTAAATTCCTAATATTCTATAGGTACCTGTTGTACTGAGTTAAGCGAGTGATCTGTTAGCTATTAACTATGATACATGTATGCCTTTACCATTATATTGCAGCTTGGCCTGATCGTAATAATAAATCATGCCCATTTTAGGCCTATATGAGTATGGTACACATGAATATCGCGAGACAGATCAGCATAAACACATGTACATGTAGTATGTATTTCTTTCTTTTTCTCTTTCCTTCTTCTCACATTTTGTCCCCTCAACTTTTCTTTCGGTTACTTTACATGTTTTACACTGTCGTCAGACTGATTTGTAGACCTGTTTTATTTCAGCTGTTAACCTGATACTCTACAGTTACAGGTCCACAGATTCCAAATAAGTCTTCCGCCTCTACATAATCTCCTCACAAATAGGCGGGTTAGGCCATATGATTCGATGAACGTCTACATTCTACATCCGGCTTCCTAGTACTCCAGTAGGCTCATAGTTAATGTGATAGTAAAAGCTAGGCCTTACATCATAATTCATAGTAGTCTACAGTCCGACTTTGGTAGGGCACGAAAGTTCACGACCCAGATCTCGTTTGGTGACAAGATTTTCATGTGACTGACATAAGCATGCATTGACAATTTCACAAAATCCCAAATTCGAATGTCCTTTTTTTTTCTTTATTTTGAGAAACGGGAAAATGTTTTCTCTTTTTTTTTATATATACATAATAAACCTTTTTTTTTTTTTTTTACAGGATCTTAAAATGTATTGCCATAAGTGTGTATACAATATGTTTCTTACTTTTTCTATTTTAAAAGTCTTGCAGAGAAGTTTTTGTTGGTGTTGGTGGTAGTGTTATAAGAATCATTTTTGCCTGAAAGAAAATATTTCATTGTAGCCACTATTACTAAATTAGTCAACGGTTACCTTACATTATGTAAACCCAGAAACGCAATCTCGAAAACAGAGAGAATAGATTTTGAAAAGGTAAGAGGAAACCTTCAAATTCAAAGTTGACATAATTACACGTATGTGTAATATGATCTACACGTTATGCAGGCTACTATAGATCTAATCTACATGTATTACATGTGCCAAACAGTCCAATAGGTGCTGTCCTGTGGACGTGAGATTGCCTCCACATCCGCAGATATATCTACATATATTAGAAAGAATAGCCTAAATTTCATCAGACTAATGGCCAGGCACAAAGTTAAAGTTCAAACCTGATTCATGTCGGAAACTTCGTAGCGGTTCTCTCCCCTTTTAATGGTCAGTGTCTGAAGAATCTGATAAATTCAATGCCACTATTACAATATATTTATTATATAATAATATAATGTACTATATCTGTACACAGTAACATGAAATTGCCAACTACAATGTCTTTGAGCACATGGGGCCTCTTGACATATTTAGGGTTAGTATCCTATTCCGGTCGTTGATGTAAACTCTTTCGTGTACACTGTGCGCACTCCATTCTGGGGCTGTTACTAGTGTTACAAAAACACTACTGGCTTTAAATAATTCATAAAGTGTTGTCAACAAACTAGGTCCACAAAAAATGGTGTCGCCCATATTTACATACTACTGCATTGAGCGGATAAAATAATCGAGACAAACTGGAAGGGTAATATTCTTCGAAGCGAGGCCACAGAATGAAAGGCTGGGATATAAAAAAGAAAGTAAGACAAACAACAAAAGGCTAACAAAACAAACAACAAAAAAAAAAAGTAAAAACAAACGAAAAAATGAACAAACAAAAGAAAGAGAGAAAGAAAGGGATGCCAGATACATGTACATGTAAATAAGGAATAAAGTTACCTCACTAAATTATGTCGTCTAACTACATGTCGGTCCTATGTACATGTACACTAAATCGTACGACAACCATGTCCTAGCCCCATGTATTATCTCTCGCTCAATCTCTTTGTCCAGCTCAACTTACCAGTGACCTTTTCCCAATGATGACTGTCGTAACATCACGAAAGAGTGCTACTGACCGTTGTCTTTTGTTCTGCACAGCTTTAGGCATTATGAGGTCCCAAGATAATGCACAGAGATGTATTCCGCAGAACATGTTCTCCTATGAACATTAAAATAAAACACAGTGTTTATTCTCCTCCAGTGCATAGATCTGTCACGTTTCCAATGTAAATTACAGGACGTCCATGATATAAATTCTTGAATGTAGCTTCCTAAACTTTTTTGTTTTCATTTTACAGATAAAATTCCATCTCTTGGTAATTCTTGCAAATATTTGACTAGTAAAAAAAAAAGAAAGAATAACAATAACCAACAGATGAAGCTGTTCCGAGCTGTCCAAATAAAATAAATAAATATATAGTAATAATGTAACCTAGAATTTCAAAATTTGATTTTCTTTTCAGGTAGCCTTTAGATACTAATTTTAATGTTTTAGACAAACATCAAGAGTGCATCCAACAAGACCTCATTCAGTCTATAATATTTTCATAAGAAGAGTCTTAAATTATCAAATTCTGATCTCAGTATATTTAAACTGTTTTGTGTTTCATCATAAATTTTATGCCTTTTGTGTGGGATTATGAGAATGTATCAGGTGTGCAGTTCTTTAACCCAGCACACACAACATATGTACATGTACGTATATTGCTTGCCAAGGTAACAATGACAGCATTCTGATGATTGAGTTGAAATATCGGGATATCTATCGAACAGTTAAGACATATACTGATTGCTTGACAATCACTGACATGGACGATATACACATGTATTGTGTTCTAAGTGAGCACCAAAGCTCAACAATGCATAAACCACAGACAAAAGAAAAAGGCAAACTCGTAAAACATTTCTCAAATTATTATTTCATTATTCCAGATGCAGCAAAAATGACATTCACAACAGTCTGATGCACATAAATATTATACAGGTTTCATGGTAATCAATAATACAGTCACAATTACCCTACAATCACAATCAAAATGACACAAAAATGACCAGCCCTAAAGATCATCAATGCACAACCTCACATTTAGAGGATAAGGAACTACATGTACGCATATTTATCATTTCCACACTACATGATATGTCACAACCCACTCTATATTTAAAAAAAAAAAAAAAAAGTCATTCCACATCCAGAGGGCTGTGAACAGGAATAGGTTATGACAAAATCCAAACAATAAATTGATTTCCTAAAGTCAAGCAAAAAAAAAAATTATTGTGATATATGACATGCAACATTTTTATTTACCCTTCATTTCTGTGCTTACTATTGTCTGTGTACTGTTGTATCAACTAAATGACCACCTGTTTGAAAATGGCAGCCACTAGCCAAAGGCAAATAGTGACACAAGTAGATCGCAATTATATTTTCATAATAACCATTCATGAAAGATGTATATGACCTATTGCCAAGCAAGGACTGTTGAAATCTATCATGACAATTTCCACTGGATGGTGTCATATTCAACAGACTGTAT
>JBCEWB010940792.1:0-15421 GCA_039654565.1 Peronia peronii
CAAGGTTTCAGAATATGCTATTATCTCAGAATCGATATTTTGAGCCAAAATGATCAAAATAAGAGTCGCTCCCCCCCCTTAAAGTGCAAACATCCAAATGTCATAAAATGTAAAATTGGAACGACTCGAATAGAATGTAATCCTCAGAAAAAAAAATGTTCTTTTTTGAGATAAATTCTCTCAAAGTCAAAGCGGACGCAAGCACTTTTCATTCAAGTGGTCTTCAGTTCTACTGCTTATACAGTATAGATCTACGTATTAGAATTTAGACAGACACCTAAACACTAATGCTCAAAAAAAGTAGCAGTTGAACTGCCAACATTTGACAGCAGTTGAAAGAGAGTCAGATTTTATTATGCTGCAAATATCATACTGCGTTTCCTCTTGTTAAAGATTAAGATGGCCGTAGAATAGCTAGGTATATGTATCTATTTTCAATGCCTGATACCTGTGTATGCATCATATTACAAGAGCTATACTGAATTTATGTTAATTAAGAAAGAGACAACAATGATTCTTAACTTTGAGTGATGCTTCTTTGCAACGACAGGCCTATTTTGCACAAAGTACATGAACAGTGCAATATTACACAGCTGAAATATGTAGTTATTTACAATGTCTTTATGTTTACTTTATAGGAAGCATAACAAGTCTTTATGTTTACTTTATAGGGAGCATAACAACTGACAGACAAAAGATGGCAATGTGTTTGAAATGGCAATGATTGATAATGCTGATTGTGACCAATAACATATTAGAAATGTTTAAAATTACATGATGTACATACAATGATTGGGATTAATACTAATATCATCACATCGCTGTTTCTTCAACCCTAAATGTGTGAACTGAAACTTGGTGGCATATCATGCTTTCCATAACATATTTTTTCGTGTCATTCATATGCAATGAAGAATGAGTGAATAGGGTTCGCTGTACCTTGAACATTTACAGAAATGAAAGTTCAAATTCATGCTTAAAAGTATCTAATTTTTATTTATTTTTTCATTTGCACATTACATGGATTTCAAATGCGCCACCTCTATGTAGAATAAACATTTCGCGCCGTTCCCCATTTTTCCTTATAATGCCAAGATTGTTGCTCAACAGTGATCAAGATCAACAGTGTTCATCATGAACTTGGAGCCAAAGGACCATAACGATGAATGCAGCTCATCATTTACTGTCTTTGCGATACTGGGTGAAGGAGACTTGCTGTATAGGGAGCTATGAAAAGCAAACTGACCTTGTGTCACAAACTAGTTAACATCTTGAAATTGTCTCCTTCACAACAACATCTCAGAAACAAACTTGTCATTACTAAACTACATATATTTTGTTTCTGATCTGTCAATTCCAATGCCTCTTTCTCTCTAATGTTAGCGAAGTATGCAAGTCTTCTCTTTGAAAGAAGAAACATTTACTTCTATCAGACTGTCTCCCCAAGACAATCAGCTGATGAAAGTTAATACCTATGCGCCTAAGCTCCAAAGGGAAGACAGAAAAGGCTTCTTCAATTTTAGATGCTAGTAAAGCGGCTCCAAAAAGTAACTGAATCATCATTGAATGCCTCGCAATTGCCTTATTAATTAAAAATATGTAATGCCCTCCAATGTGCAATCATTTATATTTTCAGTCATTTCACAACTGCTTAAGTCAGTTGTTTTTTTTTTAAGGCGTTAACTTTAATCATCACTAAACAAGTAACAGTCGGTTTCATCTATGGATGAGCCACCAATTCTTTTACCTTAGCTGATGATATATGCCATATATATGTGCACATATAAGATGGTAAACACTTGCAACTGATCATGACTATGTCTCTTGATTGTGTATAAATTACTATTGCTTATTCAAAAGATGTGTTTGTAACACAATGTCAAAGCCACATATAATGTGTGCTTCATGATGGCACAACTTCTTAAACAATTACACGTAGAATGAATGATGGTTTGTCAATACAGTTCGCATGCTTCGGGACTGGCACGCGTCAATACAGAGTAAACAAAAAAATTATTGGTTTTCTTTTAGTTACATGTACTTTGCATTGGGAATACAATGACTGGAAGCCACACACACATTCTTTTTTCCATGAGTATATAATTTGTGCTATCATTCTTTTGGATGGAAAGATAAAAAGTCCATCTCACAATGCCCAATTTGCTATGTCTCCGAAAAAAACATGAGATTAAATCTGTCCATGTACTTTTTTTAATACTGCATCATAATCAACAACAGTAAAATATAATAATCACTCACAGCAAACCATTACCTTCTGACAAAGGATTTTATATATTAATAATAATAAATAATAGAGAGCATTTATAGAGCGCTTATCCCCATGTGGTATAGGCTCTAAATGCTTTCCAATCTATTCGCATCTGTTTCCTAGGACTAGGAAGCATACACAACAGCTGCCTGTTACGCATTCAAATCCTTATCAATCTAACAATACCATTCTCTGTTTATAGTATTCTTATCTGGGTGAAGCAGGAACTGTGTGTAAATTATCATTCCCAACGGCAAAATGTTGGGACCAGTTAAGGTTTGAACTCAAAACTTTTGATCCCAAATCAAAGGATCCAACTACTAGACCACCGAAACCACTATATGACATTATTTAAATTTCATCCACCATATCATCTCCTTGCTTGCTAAAATGTCATTCTTTTACACCACCATATGCTGGAACATGAATTATCAGGCGCTTACTTTAAGCAACTATCAAAGTAAAGTTTTTCACACACCTTAAAATAGTTGTCACTTTACATAAAAATTGAAAGTGTCTCTTGTTATACCTCACACATTCTTGCTTTGGAACTGATACTGTGATACTGCGGGAAAATCAATCTCCCAGATTTTCATGATGTTCATATGACATCTATGCAGAATCTTTCAAATGAGGATCTTTCTGGTCAGATCTGTTATCGTGGTTCCCTTTGCCAAAAGGAGTGTCAAACAAACACATTAAAGAGGGGGGAAAAAAAAAATCACTTTTGCACTCATTGCTTGAAATACAAATGAAACATACTGAAAAATTCATAGCATAAGAGAAAAATGTTTTCTTCTTATGATCATAATTTTAGCAAATTTATTTGTAATCAATCTTTCACATGATGAGCAGAAAAGTCTTTTTTTCTCCTTCTTCTTCACATTGACTGTTCAATATCCTTTGTGTCTGGCAAAATAAGGTCTAGGTTTCATAGAAAACAGCCATACTGGAGAACATGTCTTTAATAAAGACCGGATTCAGCACTTGTTTCTCTTCTATATCATTAAGCATTTTATGAGCATTACCAATAAAAAAAAAAACAAGAGTTGGGGGTGGGGTGGAGGGGGAGAGGCTTTTAGCACGCGCACACACAAAAAAAGTAAAACCAATTTTTTCTGCTAGGTTGTCAAACAGGTCATGATTTCTAAAAAAATCTGAAAATTTAGGATCCTTAGGCAAACTAATGTTACTAATGGAAACACAATTTAAAAATGATCCTATCAATACGTTAAAGCAATCAGTCCATTACCAATTCATTAGGAAATCAAAGGTAAGAAAAAAGCTGGCATATCCTGCTGTATATACCATCCACTTTCACAATGAGCAATATCAGCACTTCTCTTGTGTTTTGTGTTAGGAGTACACTAAGAGCAGGGAATGGATTGATGGGATGGTTTGCGATTTGGGTTGCTTCCCCTAAATCTAAATTTTGAGACTATTTTCTTCTGTAGTTGGCCGTAAAATGTGACCTCATGCCATATCAATACCCAAAATAATCTCTTTTTTTTTACACATAGTAAATTTTTTACATTACAAGAATATACTTTCTCAGAAAGAATCTGATCTGATTTAATGTGAAAACATAAACTAGGCAGTGAAAGAAAACAAAAACAAACAGATATAATACAAAAAAGTTGTAAACTTACTGAATATTAAGAGAAAAAGAAAGCAAATAATTTTTAAAAATTCAGACTAGATGAATAACAGAAGAAAATGACAACACCTAATAAAGTTACAAACTTTCTGCATGACAGAAGAAAATGAAAGAAAACAGTAAAAAATAAAATATACATTAGATGAATAATAGAGGAAAAGGACAACATACAGTAAAAAAAAAAAAAGGTTATAGACATAGAACACTAGAAGAAAGGAAGAGGAATAATATAAAGTAAAAAAACTGATTGACATAAAGTGCATGTACAACAGTTTTTAAATTTATCACGGTCTGCATAATTAAGTCTATTATCTGTATCTGTATTCTTTTCACATTTATTGTATGTTACCTCATGTCATGTCTCATCACTTGTGAAAGAAATTTCCTTTAAAGGACAAATAAAATTTATTTTAACTTTTAAATCCTCAGAGGAAAACTTCACTCTTTTCAATCCATAGACCAGGCATCTTTCCACAGCCACTGACTTCTACACTTCTCCATATATCAAACTCTGTCCTGTCTTATTGCTAAGTGTTGGTGAAAATAGTTGATACACATCCTTGAAGTGGCCGCGCATTCGCTTGCTGGATGACAGACTTACAATTGTGACAGTCCTGTGATAGTTCAGTTCACTGTGGAAGATGATGATGTGATAGATTGAGACGATGTTCAGCCATTAGTCGATTGCTGCCGGGATATTGTGTTGTCTGTTGTCATGATCGAAAGTTCCCACCTAAAAGTGAAAGCAGATGTTACAATCACACTTTCGAACAAACAAATCTCACAGTCATAATCGTGTTGACATGCCATTAAATAAAAACATTATAAACCAATTATTTCATCAAATTAAGGCTTTCGGGTGACAAAGACTGTGACTTCATAATTTCACCAAGTTTTCAAAGTTCATCTCAAAGTCAATAATTATCTATTCTTTGTTATGCTATTACTTCTGACCCAAGCCCTTTGTCATCAAAATTCACATGCTTTAAGAAAAATATCATCGAGTAGCAAGAGATGTTACTATATCACTTATTTACAAGTCAAATCAGGTTCCTCCACTCAGCCATTATAGTTCTTGCCATTTTTGGTACAGCCTTTAATAACTGCTATAAGACTTACAAATACTCACCTCAAGTCATGAGGTAAACAACTTCTGTCCAGTTTGTGTTCAATGATAACCAGGGCTGCTAATGTCTTCAGGGATGGTTCTGAAAATTAAAATATTTTGATGACACAGGTTTACTAATATGGGTATATTATAACCTACTGTGCGGGAATGCTTTCTGTAGTAGCAATCGCCATTCATTTACACTTTTAGCCCTGTATGCATCAGCAGACCTGTCTGGAGTCAGGGCAAGCATGATGAGATATGTGCAGGGATGTCAAACTTTTTTCACAAAAAAGTTGGAAAATTTGCTCCCCCCCCCCCCCCCCCAACCCGATATGGTGGTCTGGTGCTGTCTGACTACGTAAGACAATTTTAAAAAATCTAGCTTTTCTGTTTTTCATGCTGGGAGAAGTTTGCATTGTTTTTAAAAAAAGAAGTTTTGTAAGTTTCCACAAGATCCTGGGATGAGACTATAAAATCATATAACTAGTGGAAATTCCAAGAACTGATAAGATCCCACAGGCAGTACCGTCATAATCAGCGGGCGTAACTAGACTAGATCTATTTTCTAGATCTAGATCACAAACAACTGCTCTCCTACATTAGTCTTTCTTGGACCATGGCATATTATTTATTGTTGTAGGTACTCTGATGTGCTGATTTTCTATTAACAATTCTCACGCGACCACTCAACTGCATGTTGTCAGGTGTGAGGAATTAAGCATTGCGAACTGCAATCTCGATCTTCAAACAGTCACCGAACAACAGTTCAACTCGCTGAATCTTATCCAAAGCATGCGCAAAACTCTTTCGTACTTCCGGTTATACTGTTTTCGGACGGGATTTTTATTGCAAATTATTACAAAACCCGGACTGTCTTGTAAACTCAAAAAAAAAAAAAAAAAGGTCAGCAGTTGAGCAGCCAAAAGTAGGAAAGTCGGCGATGACCAAAAAGACGGAATTCCGACTAAAGTCCGAAGTTTGACCCTGATGTGTGGTTATGAAAAATGACTTTATGTCCAGGTATAAAATGAGATCTCCCTCCTAATGGTCACAAAAACTTATTCCCATTGTTACATAACTCATGTGTAAATATGTGATCTTCACACATCTTGGAACATTTAGGGATAAATTAAACAAACTGCACAGGGTCAGATTTAATCAACCACAACTTACTGTTAAAATGCAATGATGAACAAAACTATTCAAGATAAAACAAACTTATGGGGTGACATATCATAGGACCTTGGAATCCATTCAAAACATGTCGTTTTTCTACCAAACTTTTATCTGGTTCTGTCTAAGGTACAGGTACTTACTATTATACAGGAAAATATTACATCCATTTACTTCTGTCACACAAATAAGGCAAAAGCATAACAAATTAGTTCTAAGCAGTAACAACTGGTAGAGCCATAATGCTGTGATAATGTCATGTGAGTCTCAAACTCCATCAGGAATTCATTTATTCTATGTGCTGGCAAATATATATTTGCACACCCCTTAAAAACCTGCATGACAACTTAGGGTAATTAAATAAAGGTATGGGCTACTGAGGCCATAAAATAGTCTCATAATTTGAATTATACACAGGCAAGTAACTCTGTGGACATGTGAACAATGTTCACCACACACCTTTTTTAGTAACGAGATGAATCTGGCTAGAAATTCTCACCTGGCCCAAACCCAAATAAACTTTCCACATGGCCACAATAGCCACTCCATTAAATAAATCTTAATAAGAAAACCATATTTATCTAGTGATGCCCAACTGGTGTCACTGACTGCAGCAGTCCACATTGCATCCAATAATGCTGACAGATGACAGAAAAACTGACAGATGGCCCAATATGTATGCTTTCAATATCTTGTGTTTGAGTAATCTAAAATCTGAACTCAACACACATACCATCAATCCTCGGTTCAAGTGAAAAGATAGTTACCAAAGTCAAGGACGTATAAATCTGATCTGTCGATGAGATCATTGTCAGACTGGCCAGGGGACCCAGCTTTGTCCCATGTCAGCCTCGGGCTGGTGCCGCCAAAGAAGTAAACCTTACTGTCCACGACACATGCACACTGACGTCTTCGAGGAGTCGGGCTATTGCCTGGTACATTCAACTTTGTCCAAATCATTGTCGCTGAAAGAAAAATTTAATATGTGATGTTATATATTTTTTTCTTATAATTTTCTATTATATTATTTAATATTTCCGAATATAAAGTGTATATCACCCAGTGTGACCTGTAATATATAAGAACAGAGAAAAATATGCTTCAAAACACAGAAATATAATGGAAACATACATATTTTAGATGAGGGTATGAGTTGGTGAAGAACCCAATGCAGTCTTCATAGCTGATATCATTGTATGTCATACAAATACTACATCAATTTGACAGAATGTTTCTAGCAGATTCTAGAGGGTTAAATAAAATAAAATTCTAAAAATCCGGCAGGATAATCTAAAATCCATTACATCTAGTGATATCTTTGCAAATTCTGCATAATCAATTAATAGGGAGTGAAGCATTGAGTAGCATAATATAACCGTTGATGAATACATCAATCTGAAACTGACAGAAAGTCTCATCATTTTGTTCAGTATTTTACTGTATCTGAAATGCTAGAACCCATTATCTTGGAAATTTTTATTATTTCAGCTCAAGCTATTTGCATGTTTTCTATACACAGCAAAACCTTCATTCTGCAATGCAATAAGATGCTTAAGTATTGAGCATGGCCTATTTGTCTGTCACTAAATTTAAAATGTCATATAAATTACTCACACAAATCCAAGCGATGCAGATCATTAAAATGGCGTTCTAGACATCCGTTATAACCACCAAAAATGTAGATTGATCCTTTATATTCAACTGCAAATATGACAACAAAATTTCCCATAAATAAAATTATACTTCAATGTTAACATGAAAACCTTAGTTAAATGGTATCTGATTCTCAAAAATCCAACATTAAAATATACTGAGGATATTCTGCTCTACTATACAGCAAAGATATGATGGAACAATGAGAACAGAGTCTGCTTCAATGTAATTAAAACTTATCTTTTTTTTGCGACTGATCATAATTTAATTGTTGTTTATTTTTCTTGACAGTTAGCAGAATTCAAGAGCTTTCAACAGAATAAAATGAAGAAAAAATAACAAATTCACTGATATTGTGTCACAAAACCAGTTCACTTTTCAGCCCAAGAAACCAGTTTACTTTTCAGTCTAAGAAAATGATTTTTGTTGATCACAACATAAAGGTTAACCCACAATTCCTTAGAAATTTCAAGGTCACACTCGATCTACAAAATGTCAGTTCCTTACATATGTTTGAACTATGGTTGACAAAAATTGGTGGTAGATGGTGGCAGACATTATATAACATTCTCACAACTACAAAAAGGATTCAACTATTAAAAGAATAAACATTACCGAAAATGTAAAACAAAAAAAATAAATTTTAAAAAATATAATTTTTCAAAAAATACACAGTTATCATAACAAACATAGAATGTACTCTTCTCTCAAACAATAAACCAAGAAATGTTAAAGCGACTCACGTGCTGAATGGCTCCGTCTACCCTCTGGCAAATCTGCTGATGAAGCTGCAGGACGTATCCATGTATCAGAGCTGGTATCAAAGGCAATGATCCTGTTATTGTAGACTTCGTTATTTGTAAATTGATCCCCTCCCTCATCACATCTCCCCCCAAATATGTACATAATATCACCCACGGCAGTGGCTGTGTGGAAATCTCTCCATCTGGCTGGTTTTCCCTGAGGCAACAACAAAATTCCAATTTGTAAATTAAAAACAGAACTTCAAGGAACAAATGATGGGTCAAAGCAAACATCGAGCAAAACAATAATGAACTGAGAATGAATATTTAATTTGAACATATAACAAAAATTCTGTTGATTTCAAGACATAATTTGTGGCTCATAAAGTTGTCTCAAGCAAATGCGTGCAGACTGATAATGAATTAATTTGCCTGAAAAAGAAAAATTTGTTGATTTCAAGATACAATTTATCTCCTGCAAAGCAAAAGTAATTTCAAACAAATATTCAGCAAACCTGTTCAGTTATGAACTAATAACAATGACATCAGGACTGCACCTGTGATTCATTTTATCCTATCGAGTTCATCCAAGTTTAATTCTTTCCAGCAGTAAACTTTGTAAAAACTAAGACAAGTATTTTAAAATATATCTTTGTCGAGATACATCATGTCATTTTGCTGTCATGGTAAAAGTAGTAATATTGCACGTGTATTTGTTTCTTCTGTGAGAGGAAATAGAAATCTAAAAATGTAGTTGTTTATCCACACTATTTACAGTTTCATCTTCTTGGCTGAAAAACTGCAATACAAATGGTTAACAATTACTCATTTATACTTACATTGACATGGACAGCTATCCATTCAAACGTTTCTAAATTCAGGTAATTCATGTCATTTGAAAATCGATCAGTCTGGGGACAAAAGGTAAAAGAACAGAGAATGAATTGTGACCGGCAAGTGGAAACCTTCACTTTTCAGTAAAATACTTCAGTCCATATTAATATTAATTTTATAGTAAAGTTTATCTTTGAGTTCAGTCTTATCTGGACTGACCTGAGAACCAGTTAACTGCTATTATATGCTATATGAATGCTAAAAAAATGCAGGATGTAGAATAGCTTCATAAACTATAAAGAGCAGGGCAACAGTGGCAAATGATGATCTGTGATACCACTTGTAGACATTGCATCGCCAATAATATGTCAAAAAAAATTGTTATTTGGTGAATGAAATAGCAAGTCTTTCAAAAAAATCTAATAAAATGTCATTATTTTGTGAAAAGAAATCGCAGGTTCTTAAAAAATCAAATAATGTCATTATTTTGTGAAAGAAATAGCAAACCCTTAAAAAAGCAAAAATAATATATTATTATTTTCAGAATGAAGCAGCATTTCAGCAGGTGTTTTAAATTGAAGATCAAACTTTCTGCTAAATACTAATGCTGATAAGTGTTGTTTGATACTAACTCAAGCCAAGATAAATGACAAAGCTGATGGCTGGATGGCTACTAAACTGGAGCAGTCAGCCTAAACCCAAAGATGAGCTAAAAGTTAAGTTGAATTTTATAAAAATGAGTAAAGAAAACAAGGGCGAAAACTCAACATTTGGAAATGATGAATCTCAGTCAACAGATAAGGATAATTGAATCTAAATTCACTTGTCCACTATTTTGATTGAATTTAATAATCTAATTTATAAACCCCAAGATCTATGGAAATGATGAGTCTTCGTCAACAAATTGCAGATAAATAAACATAAACTCATGAAACAACATCTGAAAATGATGAGTCTTTTCAACAAAGACAAATAAACCTAAATATCTATAACTAAACATCAAAACAATGAGTTTTAGTCAACTGTGGGAAAGAATTGATCAGTAAAAATAAACTCACAAATTCTTCATATCCAGCAAATATGTACATGCGATGGTGAATAACACAAGCTGAGTGTCCATCTCTGGCTTCTGGTACGGTTCCTCTCACCTCTGGTTTGTCCCATGTCCAAGTCGCTGGAATCAAAATAATTTCAAATTGAAAAGTGCTAAAAAAACTTTGATCTGTTTCCAACAGAAAAAAAAAAACTGCTGATCTTTACCAAGCAAACTTTGCATTTATTTTGGATGCAGATGTTCTGAATTTAGACAATTTATCAACATTGAATAGACCTTTCTTGATTACGCCACCAGTGTTAGAAGATCATTAGATTAAAGTAACTTTACCAAACTTCTTCTCCAATTTCTCAAAATAGCTCAATCTGTCTAGATATGAAGTCTTGTTTACCATCACACCTTAACCAGCCATTGGTGCCACACCTTAACCAGCCATTGGTGCCAACTGCTTTGATAATAGGAAAAGAATGCTAAGACAAACCACTGAATTTTGTTGTGTTGATAAGATACAGCAGAACACAGCACTTCAAAATGCTTACGCACAAGTAACACTTTTTTTTTGTTCACTTTTTTTCCCACAACAAGGAGTAGTTTCCAGACTTAAGACGAAATAAGGACTGCATAAGTGGTTTATTTCAGCAACCAGTACAGACCATTCAGGAACATTCTTGTCGAAATCACAGGAATTCACACAACATTATCTTGCTTTCCACCATTTTTCCACAACATCGATCAAGTACTTTATGGAGTTCTTACCTCCACTGAATCTAAAAAGTGTATTGCAGGCGCCAATGCTGTCATTTCTACCTCCCCACACAAATGCATCACTTTTGTATTCAACAGCAGTATGTCCATAACGCTGATATGGTGTCTTCTTTATGTCCTCGGTGGCAGTTGGTAAAGGCAAAAGAGTCCATCGAAGTGAGACTAAAGAAAGCCAACCAGTCAAAAAAAAAAAAAAAAATGCAAATTGTTAGATAAGGGTTAACTTCAAAATCCAAAGAGTCATAACTCCTTCAATTAAAATTAAAAACCATCCAAAACAAACTCATCCTTATGCAGTATTAATGAGGACTTTTACCCCTTTGTTACGATAAGAGAATATATTAACTCATTCACTCCACCAGGCCGATACATCAGCTAGTGGTTTGTCCTATACAGATGCATTGGCTACAGATACAGATGTTGGCTACAACTGGTGCATTTGAAAGCCAAATAACCTATGGAGTGAATGAATGAAATCGTCCACTATGTTCTATGCCTTCCACCAAAGACATAAAAAAAAATGCATAAAAAATGCAACACCTATATATGTATAATGTCAAATGTACAATCATGTGCAATCTTTTTCATACGAATTACACAAGCAATGTACCTAGCTTTTTCAGTTGAACAACATTCATCATTTTTGTGTACTTTAGTTTTCTTGACAAAATAAAGCCAATTTTTATTCTAAACTGTAGAAATATGTTGACTAAGTCATAAAGCCCATTTAGCTGATATCAACAGTAAAACATTTAATATGGATTTTCTGTGCAATATCTCTGAGAAAAGAATATTACTCTTAACAGGAAAAAAAGATGGAATACATTTTCTTTGTGGAAAAGAATCCGACTTTTGTGTTTGCAGCAATGAATGGGATAATAAAGTGTTACAACTAAATGTCCAACCTGTGTTTAACATGTGAACATCCATTGGTCGAGTCTTTTCATAATCCTCTCCTGTGCAGTAACCTCCGAAAGAGAAGATTCTGTCACCAATGGCCACAGCAGCATGATTAACTCGCTTAGGTCCTCCTTCAAGTCGAATAGTCCACGTCAACATTGTACATGTACAATCAGTCTTCTATGACAATTCCTGAATGTTGAGGACAAAAAAGTAAATGGATGATATACAGGTTTGCAAATTGAAGTTATCATTCAGAAGATAGTATAGTTAACAAATTCATGTAAAAATTAATAATGCAAAAACACTCCCAATATAATGTCAATACAATAAGATATAATTTTTCTGACCAATAGAGATTCCAGATTTGTTCCCTCTAAAACCACAAAATTAAATTATAAACAGAACTCTTATTTCACATGATGACACTCATGGTGTCAGATCAGCACTCTAGAAGAGTTTTAAGGACATTCCTAAGACTTGGGAAATAAATGAATGAAGACAGATTTGTAGACATAAATATTAATTTCTTCACATGCCCACTGTTAGGCACACTAAATGTTATCTGAAGTAACAGTTTTTGCATATAAACAGTGATTTTTGGTAAGTTGTAAACTTCACCGTAATTCTTTTAACTGTCTTTTATCACTCAATCCTCCGAGCCTAAAGTGATTCAGAAAGTTCATCATTAATGAGCAACTTCCTTTGTCTATTTAGTTTTAAATACAGTGAGATTCTTCTGTCTTTTATTGTATGATAAGAATTAACTGTAAAGTCTAGTCCTAAGAAATTATTTGTCAACTGGCTAAAAAATTTCTTGCCAATGGTAAGGTAACATGCAAATACTTGGGAAAAAAATACATTACAATGATTAGGCTAACAATCAAAAAGGTTTATTGATTTTTATATCACTAAAGAATTTGATCGTTACTTTGAATTAAAAAAATTCATCCAATATCCTGTGTCAACAAAAAGAACAAACACTTGTAATGAATACGTAATAAGTTCATTGATGTCTTGTAGCATGAAAAGAATGTCTGGTGAAAAACTGCAGAACCATGTCCGTCTGCTGTGTTGTTAGCCAGTATGTCTTGACATAGTACAACAAAGGGACCCCGCTCTCAAGAAGTACTCTCTCACTCTCCCTCCCTAGCTCCTCCTTCCTCTATGAGGCTTGATGCATAAAAGATTACAGAATTATGTTATGCTTTCATTTTGAAATAAAAGCAAATGACCCCCTAGAATACTAGAGATCAAACCAAACAATAATATCATAAGAAATCTGACTGCTAGTGCCACCTACAAATTCCAGTTTGTTATGTTGACAGTTTTCACTGGACACAAAATAACTGAGAATTCTAAGCAGAGGATTCTAAAAATTAGATCTAGATTTTCACGGTCGAGAGCTCCATAGAAAGAACCAGACATAGCACTAGAGATCTAGATGTCTAGATCTAGAGCAAATTAAAGTTGGGAGTAGACTCTACATTTTTTTTTGGCTGTTGCTATTGGGACCCGCATCCCCATAGAATATTTTTGCTATACGGGCCCAGGCTATTTTTAGAACACCCCTGTGGACCCAGACCATGGACCCGGGGCTATTTTTAGAATGGACCCGGGTCCCCATAGAATATTTTTGCTATACGGATCCAGAGCTATTTTTAGGACCTCCCCCCCGTGGACCCGGACGTTCCTATCCGGACCCAACGTTTTAGTGTTACGTTGCTATTACATTGCCCAGGTCCTTTTAGTGTCCATTTGCTGTCCGGACCCTGGCTTGCTATCTGGTCATGTGTTTTCTAATAACTGACTTGCTATTGGGACACATGCTTTCCAAATATATTAGCTTGCCACCTAGATTCAAGTAATGGATCTAGTACTAGGTAGATCTATCAGTTTCCTATGCCGACAGGGTGTCCCTTTGGTACTGTTTTACTAACGGGACACAGGTCATCTTGGTGCACGAATAATAGATCTAATGGAACGGTATATTAAATGCTTGCTTAAGACAATGGCTCTTTGCCTCGTCATAAATCTATCAATTACACTGTATTAAGTTATTTATCTGTATCTGAGTCATCTTAAAGAAAAAAAAAAAAAGCCCAGGTCTATATAGATCTAGCAAACATATCCTACAGGGACCCGGGTCCATTCTAAAAATAGTCCGGGTCTGTTTTGCAAAAATATTCTATGGCGACCCGGGTCCGCATAGCCACTTCGTTTGTTTTTTTTTTTTTTTGCCGAGACAAATAGGCCCAATTGTTAAGCCTTCATTTTTCAGGGATCTTAAAATAAGAAAAAGGTCTCTGACTCTGCTTCGAGGAGCAAAGTAAATGCCAAACCTTTAGGGGAAGCTCACTTTGTGGTTTAGTAGCAGGATACGTCGCGGGCAGTTAAACTCACTGACGGTAGAGCTAATGAACTTTCAAGTGGGCCTGCCTAGGCCAACTTTGTTTCTTTCTGAGACGCCATCTTGTTGTATCAAGGTAGAGAACTGAGTTATTCTTTTATTATGACATCAGAACTGAGCGACTGTCGACTGGTTTATGACTGTTTGTGTTAATTATGTTGTGTCACTGACAGTGTTTACACAATATCGAAATTTTCAAGTAAAAATGTTGTGACACAGATGTCCAGTGTTCAAGAAATTCACATAACTAAGCGTCCGGCATTTGTTTGTTTACATAGATCTTTTGCTTTGAAAACACTAAAGGCGAAATGGTTAATCTTGCACTCTACGAAGTGAAACTTGCACACATTCACTCAAGCTGACAAAATAACACCGCCGAATATAAAGTCTAAATCTAGCTAATATTTTTTTTTATTTCTACATATGCAGAGACCTTCAGTATTTTGGAATCACTTTGATAGAACATAAGTGCATCTTCAAGATGTCTCAAAATAGAGACATACTTATCTTGCAGACAGGAGGTAAACAAACTTGAGAGCAAGGCCATTTTACATAGAAGTCTTTGTACAAGACTAGATCAAGATCTAGATCTCTAGATCTAGTATATTTAGAGCTACATGTTTGATCTACAATTTTTTGCTCGATCAAAACAGCCCACAAGATTAGCACTGAAATATTAGTATATGCCAAATAAATCTAGATCAAATAATTTTGATCACCCGTCATCGAACCACTCTCTACGTAATTCTTTTAACCAGTTCACTGCTATAGGACGTATAAGTACGTTATTTGAAGACCTATGTCATGTGCTGAAAGACGTATATATACGTCCAATTCCAACCCTATCACCGG
>JBCEWB010940903.1:0-15421 GCA_039654565.1 Peronia peronii
CAGAGACGCCCAAGGTGCCAGCCTCTTATGGTGTAGAGGACACTGATGGTTCCCCAGAACCTTAAGTTGCAAGATGTATGACAACCAAACCTGTTCGTCACTGCTCAGTTTTGCTAACATCCTAGTTCAGTATGCTATCCCTACCCACTCATGTTCTTATTCACTCAAAGAATGTGTCATCAGAATGATGGTGATAGTGGAGAGAATGATCCATTTACTTCAGATAATCCTTATAACAGGATAACAAGTAACAGTATAGTGGGCTTATTTTACTTCTATATCAACTTCTGCTTCTACTGCTCCTGCTGGGACACGATTTGATAACTCGGAATTATTCAGCATTCGTCCTATACATCACACCATTCAGTGTTTGGCCATCTCACAGCCCAATCTGTCAGTTATCTTCTCCACCAGAATACTCATTCCAGTGAAGGGATAGAATGATAAACAACACAGCATGCAACATAATTTCAGATTTGCCTGCAGGTGTTCACCATTCCCAACTTGAAACAATCAGAAACAATATAATTATTTTCTTTCCATCATATTTAAACATGCTTGCCCAACCATTTCTGCCTAAAATCTCACTGTCACTTGTCACTCCATTGCAATATCAGCTTCCACACCAGCTAGGAAGGAAAGAGAGCTCTGGGCTCAGAGAATGAAGTACCCAATACAAGACATGTACTCGAAATTGAAACTTGACTAGCCATTGTATAGGAAAGATGGGACAGGGATGACGTTATACTATTTTTTCAAAAAAATACTGGAACCATGCCTATAACAACTCAAACTGATCATCATTCATCCTATTAAACTTGACCCGAAAAAACAAACAAACAAAAACAATGTAGACTTACTCATGAAAAAAGAACCAGTGTTGTTTATGTTGGTTCTGTAAGAAAAAGGCGTTTTGGCTGAGTAAACCTGGTCGCAAGAACGCCTATCTCTTCCGCAAGACGCGACAAAACGCCTTTTTTTCTGGAAAAAGGCGATTTACGTTTGAGCAGTGATTCGACAAAACGTCTTTTTCATCACATTTTATTTATTTCTGCACGAATTTAAATAAAATTTTGCACAAAGTTAAAAGACATCATATTGTGTCACATCAACCACCAAAAACTGGATTTTGTTCGCTATCTTTGAATTGGGAGATCGGAAAACTAAATCGTGGTTTTCTCGGAACAGCATTTTTTAGAAAAGGCGTTTTGTCAAATCATGTTAGAATAGACATATTCCCTCTCATACACAGAATCAACCATGGGCATTGCCCCACATTTTAGCAAACAGTTAAATGATTATGGACTGACTGACATGTTGCTGATATTTGAGGTGTTACGTGCTTTTACTTTGTGGTAATTGCCTAGTTAAAATGAGTAAATTTTAATGCTAGAAGTATGAAAGGACCAGTTTGCTCAATGATGTGCCGATTATATTCGCTTTGAGTAATTTAGCATCACTGATTAATTGATCGAAAATTTCAGTGAATTGTGGCATCTAGAGCTTGTGCCACCATAACAGCAAATACAGCTGTTACAATGTAACAGAAAATGGATATTGTGCTTATTTTGTCTCAATTCTTGCCACTGTGGTCACAAGGGAGTAAGTTATGTGATGAGAATGTCAAGGAATCCAAGCATCTTTTGCCCTTGTCATCATATACATAAGGTGTGTCCTTTTTTTGGAAACCCAATAAGTTTGATAATCACTATGCCCCTTGAGTTATCACTTTAATTTTGATATGCTGGAGAGTTTTCGGCATGTCTTCTTGTGAACAGTGAGACCAGCCTTTGAACAGCAATATTGTCTGCATGGATGGCACCAAAATAATGATGATGTTGGTTAGCTGTGTCTTTGTTCTACCTAAGTAAAAAAATAGATCTTTTGGTCATCATCAATTTCTTTTGCTAGTGAGAGATTTTTTGTCTTTTTACATTTTGTCATGAAGATATGGCATGCAACAACAAAAAAAAAAAGATGAAATATTTCCTACTCTTTTCATGTAAACAGACAACATCCTTGCATAATACAAGTGGACTGTTCTATGTCTAACCTGATAACGTATGCATTGTGTTGGGAAATCTGGTAATATATGCTGGGTTTGTACGATCCTTGAAAGTCCTTGAATTTTGAGAAAAAAATTCAAGGCCTTGAATAGTCCTTGGAAATTGTTGCCAAAGTCCTTGCAAAGTCCTTTTATTTTTGCACAGGTGATCAGTTTCATTCGGTGACCGATTGTGAGAACAGGACTTTTTTTTTTTTTTTTTTTTTTTTCATTTTTCCGTCTACCGAACATGCCCGACAGCCGCTCCGTATTTTACATTTGCTGTAAGTTTAATTCCTACCATGTGCCCGGATGTTAATGACTTTCTTTGTTTCATTGACTGTGGGTCCAGTCTAGTCTAGGCTTGCAGGTCCAGTGCGATTCTACAACGCCAGTTTTAAATCTAGTCGTAATTGTGATGGATATCGTCGGGGGGAGGTGGGGGGGGGGGGGGGGGGAAAACAACTTATTAGTCGGGAACTTTCAGACTTTGAACTTAGTGGAAAAAATGAACTTTTTGCTTCAGAAGCATCTTGCTGGCTGCCGATGTTTTGGATACATTTGCGGAACAAAGAAAGCGAAAACAAAAGTATGAATGTTTTGTGCGCATGCCTGGAATGAAGAAAAGAATGGGCAAAGGGGAACCTAGATTTGTATTGGGATCTCGAATCGCATTTACCTAGGCCTACTCAAAGATCTAGACTCAGCATTGAGTTCAGCAGCCGTTTGCCATTTGTGAACTGTAAAAGGTCATCACTTGACAATCCCGTCATGAGTAGATATACGAACAGAAAGAGAACATGATCTAGATTTAGTCAACAGGCCTGCTGAGATCTTGTCAAGATCTTCAGCTCAGCATTCCGCGGAGATCTACGGGGATCTAGATCTAGATCTAGCTCTGTTGTAATAAGAGAGATAAATAGGTCTATAGATGGAGTAAATCCATAAGTAAGAACTTTCCTTGTATGTTTAGAAATAATAAGGTCGCGGCATCAACCGGTCAACTTGTAATGTTCTTATGTAGACCTAGATCTACGTATCAGTATTAGCACGCGACGTTTTTGCTGGGTACCAGAAGATCTAGATCTAGAGCCTAGATCTATATAAAAGAAAAAAAAAGGGGGAAAAAAAGTAGTTTTTTGATGCAGGTGAGCAAGTAACAAATTGATTTAGATCTAAATTCAGTTGCAGTGAGATTTAATGAATTGTAAAGTGTGAAAGCCAGCTGTATTTTTAATGATTTTTACTAAAACCTCTCTCAACATGTCAGTTTATGGTCATTCTTAATTTATGAGTAGATTGTCAAAGTACAAATGCATTTAATTTGTATACCCAATGCTAGTGCTGCAACGCTACCGCCTTGTATACATATTAGAAAAAAAAAATGATAATGATAAAAATAAATAACTATGCATGGTTTCATGCCTTTTAAATAAAATTTTACATCCCACCTTGAATCTTCAATTATTTTTATCAGTGAAAGATTAATTGTAAGATGCCTGGAGGGGGCTACTGTTTACAATAAGTCACTCAGTTGGCTGAATGGGTTTAGCTCTTAACATAAACTGATTCTCATCAAACCTGTTAATTACATGTACTTGTATGTTGTGCAGAGTGAGTTTCAGCATCAGTAAAGCACAAATGTAGCATGCGATCTGCAATGTCATCTACTGTTCATGTATAAACCTGTGTGGAAGTCTGTTCAGCAAAATATTATTACACACGCGTAAATATCTACATGCATTTGTGAAGATATTCGGCTGCATGAAGTCCTTATATACAGTCGTAAGGTCCTTGAAAAGTCCTTGAATTTTGAGTCATCTAGGGAGTGTGAACCCTATATATGGCTATTGCAATCATGAGCGTTAAATGAAACTTATATTTTTTAATATGATTCTTGTGCTGTGGTGAATTTAAGGGGGCTCAATAGTAAAAAATCACTTTTTTAAAATTCTACTTAAATGAAGCAATTAATGTGATTATAATGTAGTACAAGTTAAGAAATGATCATTCACATGTGAAAACATTCTACAAAATGCATGGTTGCCATGGAAATGGTGGCCATCTTGGATTTTACGTTAAAATTAACACGTAATTTTATTTTCTCAGTCATTTCAAAAGTAAATGACGAAATTTGATTTCTTCTTTTGCGTAGTACTCAGAAGACATAAAATCAAATAACTGGCTAACTCAGAAGTTGACTGAGCAATAAATTAACATTACAGTGCATTTCAAAGTTAGTTAATGTCTAAGCAAGGGAAAATTTTGAGGCTGGCCATAATTTTAAAAAATCATTAAAAAAAACATCCTTGATATATCAAAATAAAAAGTAGTCAGCTATTTGTGCGTATGAATGGAGGTAAAGTGTGTCAAATTTCAAGGCTGTAAGTACAATAATAAGAAAAAGTTTAAGAAAATAGTGTCGTATTTGCCAGAAAAAAGTAATTTTTAAAAAATGAAGCTTAAAACATTTTAAGGAGGGTAGAGTACTTCCAGATCATATTTTAGCCATTTACAGGTGTTTCTTCAATATAAACAGTATATTTTCCAATTGTACAGTGATTATAGCATCTTTTAAGAATAAATGAAAACATGTCATTTTTGACCCAAATTGATTTTCTAACCGCGAGTCCCCTTAAATATCTGTAACTCTTGATGTTATGGTAGTATATATGAGTCTATGTCAAAATGTCTGTTATTTTTATCAATCCAGTATACTGAAGGAGATAATTGTTTTTGTTTGATAATTTTTTTTTTCTTTTTCTGAAGAATTGCATAAGAGAAAGTCAGATGTGATTTGCATAGAGAGAGAAATATAAATATGAGCCTGGGAAGGCTATTTTTCTCTTTTTTGCACTTTGTGAGAGCAGTGCCTATCCAAACCATAACTGCTGACCTATCCAAGATATATTGAATTTAAAAGTACATTTATTCCATATCCAGTATTGCCCTCTGCACCTGCCGGTACCAGTTATTCAGTATTACAAATTTACAGTCATTTTTATTCATTAGCTTTCTCAGGCTTTTGCCTTGTAATTCAGAGAAAACATTTATGGTGGCATGTATGAGTATGACTTTTTTTTTTGGCCATGAAGTATGGCTTCACTTTCATAGTGAAGACAAGAGCATTGCATCACATACCTTCCTCAGAGACAAAGATATTTTGTGTTTGTAATAGGCCCTCTCATAACTTGTACAGTCAAACTTTTGGATAACGACATCGCCCGGGACCGGAAAATTATGTCGTTATCCAGGGGTGTCGTTATTCTGAGGTTTTCGGCGGGAAAAGGGGGTGTGGTGAGACTTCCGTGAATAGAATGATGCAATGTGCGGACCAGTGCCTGTGATAAGACACGTCCCAACCATGTTAGAATGTATAGTTTTCCTGATGACAAAGGGTTTACCAGTTATGCTTTCACTCTCCAATGCGTATTTTCATTGTTTTGATCGTAAACAGTGCTCGAACGCCATTTTCCCTCCGTAGTTTATCCAGGTTTGGGACTGGCATGAGTGCAGCTGTGTTTTATTAAGTGTCATTTAATAATACAACGGAACACATGGCCACATTAAAAATGTTTTGTTTTCCTTTTTTTTTGTTTTTTTTTTGTTTGTTTTTGTTTAATTTTTTTTGGGGGGGGGTGTTGTTTTGTTTTGTTTTTGTTTTGTTTGTTTTTTTCTCTTGCAATACTGTTGTTCCGAATTTTTGTATAGGGCGTGGATGTCAACTGCCGATTATCGCTATATCGATGTCGCTGAACACGGTTTTTACTAAAATGTATGTCGCTATTTTGGGGTTTTTATTACTAATAATATACAGTAAAAAAATCGGGACCAGAGGTCAATGTCACTATCCAGGGATTGTCGTTATTCAGGGGTGTTGTTATCCAGAAGTTTGGCTGTATTTACCTTTTTACAATGCCACCATGCAGACATGCAGTTTTTAATATTCAGCTCTACTATAATAACACAAACTCACAAATTCAAACAAACAAGCATAAACTTTTGATTTTTTATTTTACTATAAATTCTCAGTTTTTTTACTCATGCTCAGAAAAATATGTATTTCAAATGACTGGGTGAAATAAATCGGATGTGAACGGGGACTTGTAGTTGAACAAATTGGATTTTATTGACCAGGGAGTTCACTGCTAAGATCTCTCAGTGCGGAAGAAGTCTCGGCTAAAAAAAAAAGTTCAAGAGGAAAGTGCGCTGGTTTCCCTTTCAAAGCATCAGTGGCTCTATACATGAAAAAAACATGCGTGACATAAACAATAAGTGCACCAATTTAGATCTTAGAACTCAAGATTGAAAAAGTCATAATGGAAACTCCCTTTCCATTAAGACAAAGTATATACAGAATCATCGCAGGGGAGAACCCCCCTTATACACAGAATCACCCAGGGATGAACACCCCGCCCCCCTCCAAAAAAAACAAACCCAAAAAAGTTGCATCTATGAATATCAATTCTTTTTTTGGCATTCTATCGAATGATAATAACACTTTGTTCTGTAGCATGCTGTTTTCTTAACATGTTGTTATATAACTATGTATACATTTTTTTCGGCAGACTCTATATATGTATATGTTGACATCTGAACTTAGTATATGAATTGGCAGCATTCACTGACAAACTAATTCTTGATGTGGCACTGCAAAATCACAACTGCTTTGATATGATTCTGTTGTTTTAAGTACAGTATTGAAGCTGTTGACCCGTAAAACAAAGTAATCATTTCTTGTAGTAAAGCAAAAACCTTTCATCACTAGTCAGATGGGTTTAATGTTCCTGAAATTGAAACACATTCTATATGACATTGAAAATCCAGCAATTACTAAATGCATAATATATAAACATTCTGGGAAAAAATATCATTCAGATTTTCCCTGAGTTCTTGGCATGTAATTCATATTTAGTACAGTGGTTTCCATCAAAGAGCCCAGTCACTGGGAGACAGAAAAAGTGGCTCTTAGGCAGATTGAAAAGTTATGCAACTCATCTGACTATAGACTGACTTTGCTGCTATGATGAATTGATAGTTACTGTTAGTTTAAGATTTATCTATGCAAATAAGAACAGCTTCCTTCCCTTTGGGTTTGTTATAATTAGATCTAACAATTCCAGACCTTTTTTTAGTGTATTTTATTTTATCAGTAATGCCTGTGTTCACCCGTTGAGTGAGCTTCCAGTAACAATATCATTGCTGAGTGAAAACATGATAATGTACATGTCTTTGTATGTTGCCCTGTGGATAATCCCACGGGTGCTAGATACGAAAACTGACAGTGTAAAGGATAACATAAGAAAATGTAAAAGTAGAAATTACATGTACAAAATGAAATGATCTAGTAAAATAACAGATGATAAGACAATCGATGTGATTATATGTGTTAGATATGATGAAAGACTTTGATATTGCATCACAGAAGGAATATATAGTGCTCAGCTGCCAAGAGATGCTGTGTGAATAAAGTTCAAAGCAAGAAAGCTAACAAGAAGAAAAAATCAGAATGGAAGGAAGGATGCTTGTTACATACATGCAAATTTATGCATATATGGTACAAGAAATCAATGCACATCACATAGGTATTTGTCATTCACATTACACTTGTCCTAAACATTCAATTTTCAATATCCATTTTAGTCACCTTTCATGACAGTTATACTGTAATTTTGTAGAAATTTAATTGCCTACACAACTGTTCCTGTAATAAGAAAAACAATGGCTATTGGTTGAAAGAAGCACCAAAAAAAACCCAAAAAACCCATTCAAACAACAGATAAGATGAGAAGTTTGTATGAAACACAGTGTCTGGGTCCATGAATACATGAAATTAACTGGCGGCCATCAAACTTTGCTGCAAGGTTATGTCTTGGTGATTCACATGTGAGAGTATTAGGAGAATGGAGAATAAGAGAAGAAGGATTATGAGCAATAAATTCTGACCAATTAACACCCATCATCTGAGCTGCATATAAACCAACCTATTACTCAATTCTCTTCGCCTCAAAAAAAAAGGTAAGTGGAAGAAAAGATAGAGAGAAATTGTTGTATCACAACCCGTTTGTATCAGGCAGCTTTGATAATGAAAGATATCGGTTTAAATTATTATACATAATTAACCTCCTGGAACACAGTACATAAAATTGGATTTGAACTGGAACCTATATATTTATGTTCATATGTGGGTAAATACTACATGGTGTGGTGATTAACAGTGAAATACTGGAGTCAAAACAGTACTGGAAACAAATACTGTAGCAAGTGCATGGACAAAACATAACGTCCATAATCAAGCAGACTGTAATTTTTTTTTTTTCATTTGTAGACAGTTATATAACCAAAATTCTGAGTGGTTAACGTTTACAGATTACGCTTATAACATCCTAGCATTATCTAGTATATCCTTAATTTCACTGTCATAGAGAAAAAAAATTTCATGATTATTTTAGCAGTGTATGAGATGGAGACAAAAACAGCATAATTTTAAATAAATCTGAAGTTTGATTCCATGTATCTGAGATAAATAATTTGCCATACAATAGGGGCATTCACCAAGCAATCTGTCAAAGAAAATAATAATTTTTGCACTCCTTATCATGAGACCTCCATAGTGAAAAATTCATAGTAAGGGAAATGGCAAATTATTTCTTCTTCTTGTAGCAATATAATTAATTTTGGGGGAGGGGGTGTTCAATCTTTCGAATGACAAGCAAGAGTAAAATGATTTTCCTTCCTCTTTGCACTGCTTCTTCAATATCTCTCTTGTCTGGCAAAGGGAAAAAAGCCTACTCATGTGGTCAAAACAATTTCTGTTTGATCCCATTATTCCTGAGGAGTAAGAACGTGTAGTTGATCCCAAGATATTTCAAAGAGCAGTTGTGCCCAAAGTAAACACATCTGCTTCAACACATGAAAAGAGGAAGATCTGGAAAAAGTACAACAACAACAACAAAAAAAAGTGCCTGTATTTGCAATCTTGTAAGCTGGATTAACATGAAGTTGGGGAATCATTGTAAGTTGTGACATCTTAAGGCTAAGAACTTTGACACTTTAGAAACAGACAATTAAGGCCAACTGGTTATAGAAACATCAAAACTGCAAGGATAAGACATCTTCCGATAAACCACCTTGAAGACCTATTATAGTTGAACTTAGTACGATAAGATTATGCCTTTCAGGTTAGTATTACACTAGTCAAAATGTTGGGAGGAAATACATGGGAAGAGGTCTTCTTTTTTTTTAAGGGAAGAAAATGCTTTTGGAGGGCAGGACATTTTTTTTTTAGGTGACTAGACCAGACAGAGGTGAAGATCAAATGATCTTGCATATCGTTACTTATCTGATACAAATCTGGTTACTATTATGAGGTTTTATTTTATTTAAAAAAGGTGATTTTGAAGTAATTATTCAACTGCGTTGTTTCACTGGCATATGTATTGCTTTATGTGCTACAGATTGGGCCAGAAAAATGAAAAAGGTTTTATTTTGAGGTTATGAGGTTTCATTAGAATAGTAACGATATGTTGGATGGATGTGTCACAAGGGTTTTTGCAGATTAAATTATCAATCAGGACTAGATCTAGATTGAATACTGCAATTGTGAGTCCTTGTGCCCAAAGATACTAAATTAATAAGGCAGTTCACTTCGAGGATTTTGCAAAGACAATATCGGAGTGGTGTCCCCTGGATTGTGCTGGCTAACCCGGCTTCGAAAGAAATTCTTTGTTTCAGTGTGCATCTTTGATCATAGCAATGGCGACACGTGAATCCGTGCAAAATGCAAAGTGGTGGTTTTTGTTTTGCTTATGAAAGTCAGAATGCACGCAACAAAAAGAGTAAAGGACTCCTGTTTTTTGGCATGGAGAAAGAATGTAGAAAGAGAAAGTGGTGGGGAGGGGGAGAGGGAGAGCAGCATGGATAGAGAAAGAAAGAGGGGAAAGAAGAAAAAGAGCATGAAGAGAGGGAGTGGCGGAGCATGAAGGAAAAAAAAAAAAGAGATGAAAAAAAGAATCATGGAGAAAGAAAGAGAGTAGTAGAAAAGGGAGAGGAGCATAGAAAGAGAAAAAGGATAAAAAGAGAGAAATGAGCATGGACAAAGAAGAGAAAGTGCATGGAAGAGAGAGAGGAGGAGAGGGAAAGGAACATGGAGAAGCAGAGTGAGAGGAGGGAAAGGAGCACAGAGAAAGAAAGAGAGAAGGAAAAGTGAGAGAAAATGGAAAGGAGCATGGAGAGAGAGAAAGAGGAGGAAACATAAAGAGAGGGCAGAAGAGGAAGAGAAATGCAGCTAGTAAAACTCTCAATACAATGAAACAATATAACACATTAGCTGCCAAGTGTCGTTAGCCAGCCCTACCCAGGAGATTTAACGCAAAGACTTTCATAACTTCTCACAGAGGCACAAACCCAGAGTGATCAATCTTATTGATTTAGTATCTTTCAGTTATGTCCTGTCAATCAATCAATTACAATAAATCATTTAGTCCTCAAGAACAGAATACCATATCAATCAGAATGGACAATCAACTTCAAATCTAAAATGGACATGGCATTTACATGTATACATGATGATACAGAAAGCATTTATTTTTACTGTGACATTTCATGATCACAGTACTTGTTTTTTCTTTTTTTTTTAAATATGCAAGAAAATACCAGTCCTTTTGACCCAAACTGTCTGAAACTGCAGGAAAAAAAAAAGAAAAAGATATTTATGTTTTTTTTTGGGTTATACAGACTGCTTGTGGTAAGACACCAGTGATATGCATTTGTGAATACTCGACAGATTCTTCACAAGATCGATGTTGAAAATGAGCGACTGTCACAGCCCCCAAGCTGCCCTAGTGATGTATATCAGCTAATGTTGCAGTGTTGGGCTCACAAGCCTCAGGATAGACCAACATTTATTGCACTGAAAGATTTCATCTCAGAGGTAAGTTTTGTTTTCTAGTTTTACTCTCCAAGTGTCAAGAGGCTGATTTGGTCTGTCACCAGGGATGTCAAAACTGTTTTCACCAAAAAGTCGGACCTATTTTATCACTGTGGTTATGTAAGACAATTGAAAAATCTACACTTTTCATGTAAGAAGTTCGCATGGCTTTGAGAGAAATTTCCAAGTTTTTACAAGAAGCTAGGAGCGGGATTATAAGATTCTACAACTTCTGTCGTACTTCCAGTTTTCACTGTTATCGTGCGGGACTTGTATGGCATTAAAAATTATTATAAAACTGGGTTTGGCTAGTGGATTCAGCAAAAGTTGGCAGCTGATCGACCAACAATGGAAAAGTCAGCGACAATGAAAAAAGTCTGAATTCCGAATAAAGTCTGAAGTTTGACATCCCTGATGATCCTTTGCCTACCTAGATATTTACCATTGGAATTTCAGAATTCCTATCCATGTTTTATCTCTGATTTCAACATTTTTGTGGTGAAAATATGCACTATTAGCAGCTACATAAATGTGTACCGTTCAGCAGCCGACTGCAGTCACTGATTTTCACACAGCTGAGAAATGTACTGAAAAAAATAATCAGTCAAAGAGCTAATCTTCTAGCAGTGTAAGTTATCTGCTGCACATCCATGTGGAATGAGTCATATGTCAAAAGGGACTTCGATGAGCAATTTATATTTTACCTATGGGGTCACAGAAGTGTGAATATTTCGGCACAGAGGAGTCGCGCAGCACCTCAAGCACTTTTACCTCAATGTTCAGCACAAATTTGAAATCAGACTCATTTCATTTGCTCATGTGACATTTGATCTCACAGTGGAGGTCCTGTACAGTTTAATGATTCATCACAGGTGTATGAGAGTTCCTCTCAACCACATTCTGGCCAGCGATATCTGTTGACATTTTCCGAGTTGAAATAATTCTTTACAGTGGTATGAGAGTTTCTCTCACATCACATTCTGGCGAGCGATGTCTTTTGGCATTTCAGCTGAGATGCCTAAAGAATTTTAGCCTGTATAAATCGGATTCTGTGTGACAGTGAATAGATGTCAAAGATAAAAAATTTAGAGGATGGTATCTATACTATGACAGTGTCAACAAAATTCCATCAATGTTAATACTCACAAAAATTTAATCAGTCTTGATGCTCTTTATCTCCACTTTCTCTATAAGTTGTAAAACTAATGAATATAAATTCAAAATACTCTATTTATGCATTTGAAATGCTTAGTTTGATACTGTGAGCAAGGACAAAACAAAGTATATGATTTTTATGAGGTGTATGAAATGAACATACAGACACACACATATATAAATCTCTATATAAATCTTTTTGCCTATCTATCTGCTATTTCTATTTGCCCGTCAACCTATGTGATTGCCTACATAAACAGCACTTGTTTATACACACATGTACTTATATATTCACACATGCTATGCATTCACTCATAGACGCTTTAATATCATGAGTGTACCATTAAGTCTCAGACTTACAATAAATGAGCTTTTGTTATAAAAAAAAAATGGACAAATGGGAATGATGCTCCTGGAGTAAATGGCGCTCCTGTTAGTCATTGCTCAATAACTCACACTACTGAAGAACAGAATGAAATAGCCTTCTACAGTGTCTGGAAGCAAGAAGGGAACATAACAAAATGATAGATCACACTAGCATCTGAGAATTCTTTTTGTGCTGTAGCATCTAGTAGGTTTACAACAAGTTTTGTAGCTTTACATTTGTGGTAAAAGTGATTCTGCTTTTTTTCAAGCCACTCTTACATTTGAAGTTGGCTAATGTATATGTGCTTATATTTCAGGATTATTTTGTGATTTAGAGTGCAAAACTTTTGTGCCTTCACTGACTGTGTTTTATCATAGCAGAAAGGGTTACAGTTTATATATGCCTCTCAACCTCCTCTGGGGGAGGTTATCTCGGTCATAAAGGGAATCACTAAGAAAAGATAACATACCAAGAAATTATTGATGTGTAATGATATTCACCAAGAACAAAATTAAGAATACAGTTCTGTTCTACTCTTTCAAAGAATTCTTTTTTTTTTTTTTTTTGTGGTAAAAAATCAGATATTTATATGGATTTATGGCAGTTTTTGTAGCTTTTTGATACATACTAAATAAAAAGTGGTTTAAACTGAAAATCATAAAAAAAAAAGAAAAAACAAAACCAAACAACAACAACAACAAAAAAAAACAGCCATAGTATGTGACATGATGGCAAAGAAAATCATTTATCACAATATTTGGCTCCCCTTTTGATAAGTATGGGTATTACTCTAGCCATTTTTCACCTTGCCCTATATCTTCATTTTAATTAAAAACGTCAGCCATAGTTGACAACAATCCTGTTATCTTATCAACATTATGAGCATTTTTCTCTGTGAAATGTACAATTTTGAAAGATGATCTCTCAAGAGGATTATAAACCAAATTTCTCATGAGTTTTTGATGGATTCTTGTTTGACTCATAACTGAAAGACTTAAAATTGTAGTTTGTCATCTTTCAGTGTGATTCTAAGGCAGTTTCATTGAGTTATGTTTTCTCATCCTGAGTACTTATTTTTCTTTATTTCTTTATTTCCTCTTTATTTCCTCACACATTTACGACTTTCAACCTCCTGTGGATTAGTTATGTCACTTTCCTATGTGCAGAAATGTTTGATAAGAGAGGATCCCAAAGCTTTTTGAAGCATAAATTGGTAACAGTTTTTAATCTCAGGTTCATAATTTATTTCAGTACATGAGATCACCGAATCAGTGCACATTAGCGCAGTCATAAGTAGACTGCCTACCTTGGAGTTTGCCAATGGAGGTGTTTTCACACTTTCTTTGTGATGCATCATTCAAATTTCAGACATTTCACCAAGCCATTGGCCAAAAAAATGGCACAGAAGTGCTTTTCCTAACTTGTACTTTTGAGTCAAATTGCTTGTCTGTTAGTCATTCAAATGATCCAGTTAAAACATTTTTTCTCCCCCCTAAAAAGAGACTGAACTGAGATAAACAATGTGCCAATGAATGTGATGATGTGATAAGTAAGCTCTTAGTTTACATCACCCTGGACAGGTGCATAACTTGCAAGAAGTTAGTTTCAGAGATCAGTAAACCAGCCTGCCAGTTATTAAGTTTTGTTTTTCTGACAATTTTTGATATCGTAAAATGCTTCACACTCAAAACTCATATACTCAGACTGTCGTTGGGATCATGAGATCAAAGTCCAAGGAACCAAAAAATAGTCAGAAAAAATAACATAAAATTGCACAGTGCTTTCCCTGAACCAGAGGTGCTTCTTTTATAATCTGCATTCTGGCAACCTGTCGGGATCATCTCTTTGATATCTGTGTTTCTCTTGGTGTGTTTGTTCTTCTCAGTCTCAGTTGCTGGACAAGGCAGACACTTGTGGCTGGTGGTAAGATACTTTCCCTGGGGGCACAATAGTGAAGCTGTGGATATATGATAGGATTTGATTATGTTACTGTCACGTTATGCCAAAATAATATGATTTCAGTATAATCATACACTATATATATAAGCACGTTTTCTTGATAATATTTAAGATAATATAATGGGACTATTACATGTATTGCGTTATTGTGAGAGGGCTTTGTCCGTCTGTGATACCAGTATTGGTTAGGTACATGTGTGCTCAAGAATCCTGTTCTCAGTTGGACTGAATGCATTGTTTCTGAATCATGAAGAAGCATTTGAAGGGTTTGACCGTAAAATATGAAAAGTGCCATCTTTAACATTTCAAAGATAGGTGTAGAGAAAATATTTTTGTGTGGAATGTATGACTGATGTATCCAGTTCCTTGCAAATGCAATAAGTTCATTGGAATTCATGCATTTTGCAAAATTCATTTATTTGGAACAACAATAGCAATTAAAAAAAAAGTCCCTTTTTCTCAAAGCAAGACAATTGGATTAATCTTATTTTGTGGTCAGGTCAAACCCTTCAATATTGCTTTTGACCTAATATGTCAAGTGTAAATTTTTAATTTTTTTTTTACACAGTATTAATATAAATCTGGATCTTTGCACAATTGACTACAGTTGCATGTTGGATAACAAAATTATTTTATAGGAAAAATTGAAGTATACTATGCTCTTTTTACTGCTCTTTGATAATGATATGTCATTTTCAACACTTGAGATATTGAGACAAAACTTATATCACAAGTCATTTGATGAGTTTTGCCATTTTGATTCTAATGAGTTTCATATAATTGTATTGGGGCATTTCATTTTTAAGGGGGCTCGATAGTAAAAAATCACTTTTTTAAATTTCTACTTAAATGAAGCAATTAATGTGATTATAATGTAATACAAGTTAAGAATCATTCACATGAGAAAACATTCTACACAATGCATGGTTGCCATGGAAATGGCGGCCATCTTGGATTTTACATCAAA